>PVJH01007059.1:36805-95804 GCA_004026705.1 Nesogale talazaci | reverse complement strand
TGTGCAAATGAGGCCTACATACAATTGATGTATGTATGGATCATGAGGGGAGATATATGAGTACCCAATAAAATGACTCATTAAAAAGGGGGGGGCGGGAGCTGAGCCCTGGTGGCCTAGTGGTTGTGTGCAGGACTGCAGGCCACAAGGTTGAGAGTTCAAATCCAGCAACAGCTCTCCCAGAAGCAAGACTGGGCTTCCTACTTCCACCAGGGCAGTGATGGTACCAAAAAAAAGGTGGGGGGAGGGGAAAGAGGAGCTTATAACAAAGGCTCAAGTGGAAAATATTTGGAAATGAAGGTAGGAATATGTGTGCAAATGTGCGTGATACAGATGATGTATTGAATGTTATCATGACTGTATGAACCCCCAATAAAATTATTTTTAAAAATGGTGTTTCCTGAGATCCCTAGGAAGTATTCTGTGTACCCCTGTGCGTTTAATATGTTGTCCTTTTACCATTCTGGTGCAGAGGTTAAGTGCTTGGATGCTAGTTGAAAGGTTAGGGGTTCAAATCCAGCAGCCACTCCACGGAGTAAAGATCTGCTCCTGTAAAGATTACAACCTAGAAAACCCAATTGGCAGTTCTACTCTCACCTCTGGGGTTTCTCTATGTTGGGATGGACTCGCTGTCACAGGACACATCATTTCTCAGCTTTCCCATTTATTTAAGTCATCACATCATCCCCATTCACTCATTCCCTGAGCATACAAATGGCATTCTTTTGCAGAGTCTATTCTCTGGTATGTATTCCCCATAGTACCCTTTCGTTCCCTTAATAATATTCAGTGCTCTGTTCCTGCATGAAGCCGTAAGGTCTATAAGAGGCTACACAAATGAGATATTCTTTCTGGAGGACTGACATCGCCATTGGTCTTGTCAAGTTCTACACTACAGGATAGCATTAGAAACAGTAGCTTTCTATGGAAGACTATATATGTAGAGGAGCCCTAGTGTTTACATGCTGGGCTGCTACCTATATTGATGCCAATAAGGCCATTTCCAAGGCCAAAAAAGGATCCTGCGTTATTGCTGAGAGCTCGTTAAGGGAGCTGCAACAATGGGCTCAAACATAGCAATGATTTTGAGGATGATGAAGGATGAAGGAGTGTTTCCTTCTGGTGTACAGAGGGTTGCTCTGTTAGGACAGACACAAGGCACCAACCAACAAGAGAAAAGGGAAGAGGAACGTTGACCACAAATACTTTCAGTTACTTATGGGAGACCACTTGGTATTCTCCCCAGTATTTGGTCACTGTAAGTAAGCAAACACACACACACACACACACACATACATGCAATTTCACAGCGTCAAGTTTTGTTTGTTTTCAGTGGGACTCATGGGAGCAATAAGATTTTCATGGAGTTTAAAACACGGGGGAGCCAACTCATAACAGATAGAGGAAACTGGTTGTGTGCAATATTGTTTACAAAAGAAATAATATAGATAGTTTATGCTTTTGATCCAAAACTGAGGACCAATCCTGGTGTTTGGAGTCACTTTAGACCCTGACTGATGTGCATATTGTTTGTTTTTTGGTTTGTTCGCCACTAATGGACAGTACTGTACTGAGATTTGGGGTTTTGCTCATGTTAGAATTTTTTTTTTAATCTTTTTATTGGGGGCTCTAATAGCTCTCACCACAATCCACATATACATCCATTGTGTCAAGCACATTTGTATATATGGTGCCATCATCATTTTCAAAATATTTTCTTTCTACTTGAGCCCTTGATGTCAGCTCATTTCAGGTTAGAAATATTAAGATAAGCATTTCATTATCCAGGCAGGGAATGCTCTTGAGAGATTTTGACTTAAAATTTGTACTTAAGACTAACGCATAAAAGCAGATGTCATTTCAAAGACACAAATAGGGTGATATCTAAGCACAGTCCGATTTTATCTTGGAAGAAAGAAGATGATGAGATCAATAAAATGCTTTGTTTGCTTGTCCTGTTTTGTTTGTTTTACTTGCACATGCTTGGAATAGATAGTCTCCTTTCATGGAGAAATGGTAAATGTACCTGCACACATAGCTCAAATATTTAAATGTCATTATGAAATCTTATCTCCTCCATAAAACATAAAGGTTTTATAAACAGTCAGAAATTTTGTGTGAATGGTCATCATATTCAACACCTTCCCTTTGGACAAAATCACCCATGAGCCACTCAAACGTGTTTTTGAAAACTAGCGCACAAACGCGTAAGATTGGACGGAAACTCAGTGAACATCCAGAGAAGGAGCCTTCCTGGTTGATTTGGGGATCGCTTTGTGAAGGTAACTGGAGGTGTCTGGGAAGGTTGGATAGGCTTGGGAGGACGGGATGGGCAGGTGACAAGGAGAGCAAACCAACCGTCAGAACCAAGCAACAGCAACAAAACCATAACCACAAAGACATCTGCGCGTAAAGAAAGATGAGATGCAAGGAGGGTGGCAAAGCGAATGGCTTTGAAGGCAGTCAGAAGAGTTCATCCGGAACAAAGGTCACTCACTCACTGTTACAGCAAGCCTGTAACAGAGGGCAGATCTGGGCTGTGGGTGTCTGAGACTGGTAACTCTTTATGGGAGTGGAAAGCCGGGGCTTCCTCCCCCAGAGCAGCTGGTGGTCTAAACTGCTCACCTTGACGTTAGCCATTCAATGCATAACCACTATGCCATCGGGGCTCCTGTGGAACAAAGATGCCTTCATAGATCACTAAATTACACATGCAGGAACTGTTAGATGTGTGTGTGTGTGTGTCCTGCTGTGTGTATCATCAGCACCAACAATAAAGTAGATACAAGGAATCCCTGATTTATGACTTATGACTTTGTTTCAATGCTTCTGTAGCAAATCTCAACTTGGACATTGGTGTCTCAATTCAAATAACCAACTGTTACTTCTTATGGTAGAAAATATGAAATCAGATGAAGCCTAGCCTTACAATGAATTCTTGCATGGATTTAAATGACGTTTTAGCTAAAAACACAGACCCTCAGAAGAATACTTACTTGTGTTTTATTGACTCTTCAAAGACATTTGACTGTGTGGTTCTTAGCAAACTATGGCTAACATTACAGAGAATGAGAATTTCTGAACACTTAACTATGATGACATACTATACCCACATTTCACTTCCATATTTTCTGTAATATTAGAATCATAGCCACCAGCATTTTCTAGTTCCCGTAACTGGGTGTTTCATCAGGGAGCAACTGACTTTTTTACCCTAAATCCAGTGAGAAGAAGGAAAAAAACCAATCACCGTAACACTGAGAATGCCAAATGCCTCGACTGTCCCCATATGAATAGCATATTTCCTCCTGTGACCAGGGTAAAGCAACTAGATGAGCTAAATTGGGACTTGAACGAGGATGAGCCAATTCCAGAGGAACATGTTGTCTCCAAAAAAAGGGAAAAGTGCAGACTGCACTTAGAGTACTCTTTATTGATGTGTGTGTGCGAGAGAGAGGGATTCTCTATGAATATAAATGTGATACAAAATTATTTTGATGACTTGAAATAATCATCAAACATGAGAAAGATTTTTTTAATCACCTGACATTCAGAACCTTGAGGGGAAAATCAATCTGTAAATAGGTTCATCTATTTTCCTTCAGTTTTTCATATCTGCATATATCTGTGTATGGGTGTTGAATATTGCCTCTCCCACATTCCTTGAACCTGTGACTATGTCACTTTACATACAAAGGACTTTGAAAGTGTGATTAATATATGTATCTTGAGAAGGAAAAATTAGCTTGAATTGCTCAGGTGGGTCCAAACTAATCAAAAGTGTCTTTTAAGAAAAAGCCAGGAGGGTCAGAGTCTGTGTTAGGCAGGGTTCTAGAGAAACAAAACCAGGACACTTAAGATTATATCTATATACATGTGAATAGATTTATACAGCACAAAGGAATACAACAGCTAATTCAAACAGCAGTACAGATGGCTCAGTTCAACTCACATCCATGGAACAGTTAATATTCTGAAAGTCCTTCAACTCAAGAGAGCTGTTAGGTTGAAGGTCAAGGAAGCAGACAGTTGAGTCTTCCCTTAAGCAATGCAGACAGAATCCGCCCACAGGCAGTAACAGCAGGGTGGGTCACCAACTATCAGCAACTCAGGAATTTAGGGAAACAGGTTCAGATAGGATATAGAACTCAAGCAAGGAGAGGACAAGATCCAAAAGCCTTAGCTTGTACACACCAGCAGAATGGTGAAGCAAGTCTCAAAGGAGCCTCAAGCTCTAGCTACATGTGCCACAGGGTTGACTTGTCCCACAGGTGGGGTTGCTGTTGAGGCAGAGAACTAGCTAAAGTAGTCACACGCTGGTCCTATCACCAGAAAGCATGAGAGAGGGGGGTGAGCCTTGCAGAGCCATGTAGCTCTTTGCCCTCCAATCAAAGTGTCACCTGATTAATGTCACATGTCCCTATTGGCCAGATTGGCACAATAAACCTACCTATCACAAAGTCAGAAAAAGATTGGAAGATGCTGCACTGCTGAGTTTAGAGGTGAAGGATGAAGCCATGAGTCAAGGAATGCAGTTGGTCTCTTTTCAGAGGAAACCAAGTCTCCAACAACTGAAGGGATGTAGGCGCAATTGTACAGGGATAATATATAAAGATTATATAGTAAATGTCATAGAGGATAAGAAAGATAGGAGAGAGGGTAGAATAAGAGTCAAACAAATGTTATGGCAAATTCCAACCTAAATTCCCCATGTTTATGACTCCAGTGTACATTCCCTGGTCTAGCTGGATTTTTCTGGTATAATTGAGATCATGATAGTGGGTGGGAGGAAGCATTTGAGAACTAGAGGAAAGTTGCATATTTCATTGTTACTACGCTGTACCTTAACTGGCTTATCTCCTCCTTGCAACCCCTCTGTAAGAGGATGTCGCTTTGCCTATTGATGGGCTTTGGGTCCCCAATCTGTACTTCCCCTCATTTATAATGATATAATTTTAGTTCTTTGATACCTGACACTGGATCCCTTCAACACCTCATGGTCCCACATGCTGATGTGCATTGCCCATGTGGGCTTTGTTGCTTCTGCACTGGATGGCTGCTTGTTTACTTTCAAGCCTTTAAGCCCTCAGATACAACATCTTTTGATAGCCGGGCACCATCAGCTTTCTTCACCACCTTTGCTTATGCACACATTTGTATTCAGTGATCGTGTTGGGAAGGTGAGCGTCATGGAATGTCAATTTAATAGAACAAAGTGTTCTTGCAATGAGGAAGTACTTGAGTGGAGGTCCAAGGCCCATCTACTGTCCTACTACTAACCCTATAAGTATAAGCTCATTGATCTATTTCCCCATCGTCACATATAAATATATTTACCTATATGCATGCCTGTATTTAAACCTCTATAAATGTCCTTTACCTCCCAGTTCTTTCCTCTATTTCCTTTTACTTTCCTCTTCCCTCTATCACACTCAGCCTCCATTTGGGTTTCAGTATTTTCTCTCTGTTACATAAGACAGAGTTCTTAATCTCACACAAAAAAAAAATCCAAACAGTTTTTTCGTTCCAGCCACCTAAAGAACAGCTCCTCAAAGCAACTTCCTTCCTTTTCCATACCTTAAAGAGGTCTTGTGCAGCAGATTTCCCCCGTGCCATGCATCGTTTGGTCTCTTGACTACTGTTGCCCGGAGCATTGATTGTGGATCCAATCATGTGAAAATCAGGCATTGAATGAGGAAGATCAAAAAAGAATTGATGCATCTGAATGCTGGTGCTGGCAAAGAATATTGAAAACGCCACGGACTCTAAAAGAACAAATGAATCGTCTGGAAACAAGTAAAGCCAGAGTGCTCCTTAGAGGCAAGAATGGTGAGGCTTCTACTCACATCTTTGGGATATGTTCTCAGGAGACACCAGTACCTGGAGAAGGATATCATGCCTGCTTACGTAGAAGAACAGCCAAAGAGAGGAAAGACCTCCACAAGATGGACTGACACAGAGGCTGCCACATGGGCTCAAGTACCCCTAACGGCAGCAACAACAAAGCACAGCTCTGTGGAGCTCCACTGGGCTGTGCCCCCGCTGCTTGAGAGCAGCATGTCCCAAATGGAACTCCTGCCTCCAGCTGCCCTTGCAGAAAACAAGCTTTATTTTTCAGGCCGGGAAGGTTCTGATTCTTGCCTGTGGCCTTCCTGTCACGCAACAGTGTCTTGAATGTGACAGGCACTCGGTATCTGTCCATTTAGCAACAAAATCAACCTAGAAACCCTGCATTGTCTTGGACTCTTCCTTTCGTACTCATAATTTAATCTGCTACTTATTCCTGTCAGTTTTCCCAAATATATTTAAGTTTTCCCTCCTCCCTCATTTCTTGTAACTGCATACCTGGGTAAATAAAACCTGCTGTCCATACTTTTTTATATCATGTGGCCAGACTTTCCTTACTCATATCTCTCTTCATTCTTTCATAAACAAATATTGCTAAATTTTGTTACATACAAGGGGCCATGCAAGATGCTGGAGAAAATACATATATGGACAGGACATATTGTCTGCACTTTGAGGAATGCAAAGTCTTTTGAAGAGGTCAAATGGACAAATTCTAAAAATTTCTAATACCAAGGTACTAATTATTTAGGAACACAGAAAATTCAGCAAATAACATTGGGGGGAATCCAACAACCCTTTCACAGGGGTCGCCTAACACCATCAGAAAACACAAATTTCTGATGGTCTTAGAAAAAGAGACACTGCTCCTCTGTCTCCAGGTCCACCCACATGCAAATAAGTCCCTCTATGAGTAGCCGGCATGAAGACTGTTACCCACACTACACCATGCTTCATTTATTTGCGATTAGAAATAAATATTTCACAATATAGAATGATATATTGTTTTTGTTTAATCACTATGCTTTAATTATGTTCAATTTGTAACAATAAAAATACATCCTGCATATCAGATATTTACATTATGATTCATAGCAGTAGCAACATTACAGTTATGAAGAAGCAATGAAAATAATTTTATGGTTGGGGGTCACTACACCTTGAGGAACTGTATTAAAGGGATGCCACATTAGGAAGGTTGAGAACCACTGATCTAGAGGAATTGATGATAAAGGAAGAAAGTTGCAGAGTGATGAAAGGAAGCGAAAGGGAGGGTCAGTCTGAGCAGAGGGAACAGTCATCACAAAGACTAAGAGTCAGGGGAAATAGGTGGCATTTATTCAGAAACAAACTTGAATGTTGACTGTATTGCTTACTTCTCAAGCCTTCTGCTTGATCTCTGAGGGTCTTCCTATACCCACAGAGGGAAGTTCAACCCCGTCCGACACAATTGTTAGTAATCAGAATCAACCCAAAGTCAGTGAGTGACCTCATTCCTAGATCATTCTTATATCTCACTTTCCTTCACAGACCTCTTCCCCATGGTTGGTTGAAAATTACTGTCTACTTTCTGCTTGTTATGTTCGTTCCACTATCACCTGCATCCAGAATGCTCCCCCACCTCCACCCCCTTTATCACAGCAATGAACTCGAGGCATGCAATCCCCTGTTGATCTGTGCCACGGAATTGATTCTGACCCACAGTGATCCTGGAGCACAGGGTAGAACCACCCTATAGGGTCACCTGGGCTGTCACCTCAACAGGAGCAGATTGCCAGGTCTATTCTCCTATGGTGAGTTTGAACCATGACCTTTCTTTTAGCAGCTTTAGTACCTAGTCATTGTGTCATCACATCTCCTTGACCCAGCAAGACCCCACACTGTAGATTTACTGGATGCAAGTTTGTATTCTGCCCTGTCCTTTCCTACAGCAGATATTTTTCTTATGGTAGACATAACCTTATACATTTGTTTATTAGGCACTAAACCCAACTGATTCACTCTTTCATGTGTGTACCTTACACTACTATGGACAGCTCAGTAATGAAGTTCCAAAACTAGCTTTTAAATAGCACTTTATAGGGTGCGCTTGTGTTACTGGTGACTCTGTGGTTAAACACTCAGCTGCCAACCACAATATTGGCAGTTCCGCAGCATCAAAGGGAGAGAAAGATCACAGTCTGCGTCAATGTGGATTACAACCTTGGAATTCCCGTGTTGTGGTGCTCCTCTGTCTTTTAGGGTCACTAGGAGTCAAAAGTAAGTTCATTGCCATGAGCTGTTCTCGTTAGGTACTGTTTGATCAGTTCTGACTCATAGTGGCCAGTGTACTACAGAGTAAACAGTGCCCAGTCAATGAACCAGAAATCCCCAGACCCACCCTCACATGAACATCTTAAAAATCACTTTGGAGGGCTGAGCCCCAGTGGCGTAGTGGTTGTGCGCGGGACTGTGGCCCACTGGGACGGAGGTTCAATTCCAGCAGTGGGGCTGGGCCTCCTACTCCCACCACCGGAGAGCAGTGATTACCCCCCCCCCCCAAAAAAAATCACTTTGGCAGAGAAGACCTCTTCTCAGCTGGGCTCATTCCTTCAGGAAAGACAGAAAGGGAGAAGACCCGTCATTGCTATCATACAAAAGTGTGATGCAGTCACACCACATCATAGACATTCCTACAATGATGATAGGAGACCCTTACTGGAAAATCAAATCAAGATGTGGGGAGGGCATCACCTATGCTTCAGAGGATGCGTCTACATTTTTGTTGGTGGGTAAATGAGGAGGAACAATTTCCCAGTGGGAAAAAGCAGTACCTTAAAACATGTCTGTAGAACCCACGTTTAACTTATTAGAACTCAAAGAGCCCTGGTGGTGTCGTGGCTTACTCCTGGGGCTGTGATCTGCAAGGTATGCAGTTCAAAACCACCAGCTGCTCCAAAAGAGAAAGACGGGTCTTTCTGTTCTGTGAACATTTACAGTCTGGAAAAATCTCTGTGGGTCGGATTCACTCAATGGCAGGGAGCATGAGTAGGACAAAGAACTCAAGGGAAGAATAAACCTAGTATGTCCCTAATTAGACACTTTTGGTCTAGATCCTGTGTAGGCCTTGATGACTCAGGTTGTGTGCTAGCAACTTCTGTGACTTTAGACTCTATCCATTCAAGGAACACAACATCCTTCATTGGTCATAGCAAAAAGAATCAATGTGCGACCTCCACTAAATGAACTGGACTTTACTTCCAGTGTACCTGTAGCCCTTGGAGTGAAGCTTTGCTAAGATGACTGTCACCCCAAGGCTATGACTTTGGGTCAAATCCCTGGCTTAAATGGTACCCAATGAAAGGGAGCCTATAGATCATATGATCTGAAGTTGAAGAAGAGAATACTATCAGAGCCTAAATTGTGAGAATCTGGTCTGCAGAAGGCTATAGATTACAGTGAAAGCCCAAGATACAGTTCTGAGAGCTTCATAGGAAATAAGCCTCTGCTGATTTCCTGCTATCCAAAGTAGAAAGAAACTGATTACCAAACAGAATGCGTTAGAGAGATGACTATAAAAGATCACAATGGGGCTGAGCCCCCGTGGCGTAGTGGTTGAGTGAGGGACTGCGGCCCACTGGCTTGGCAGTTCAAATCCAGCAGCAGCTCTCCAGGAGCAAGGCTAGGCCTCTCACTTCCACCCCAAGGCAGTGATACCCCCCTCCCCCCAAAAGAAAATCACAGTGATAAACCTGACTTCAACAGTTAAAACCTCTCTGATGCATGTTAAGCCTGATCTGGATTTTTTTTTTTTAATATGGGGGTTTATCTCAGATGTATTTGGTCATTGGGAGTGACCCTCTTGAATTTTTGTTATATGTTTTTCAATGTATGAAAACTAGGATTGATGAATCTATAGGGACAGTAAATAGAACAAAGATTTCAGTGGGGGGGGGATTGCAAAGGGGGTGAAAGGTAGATGATGTCAAAAGTTGAATAAAAAAAGAATGTTTTGAAACTGTGGTAGCAATTGTACAATACTGCTTAATGTGATTGAATTATGGAACAATATGTTATCTGTGTTACACCCAATAAAATATTTTTTTTAATGAAAGAAAGGAGACCCAGCACCACTGTTTACTATTTTCATGTCCTCCTTGCCTTATTAGGAGCCCTGGGAGTGTAGTAGTTATGCACTGAGCTGTGATCCTCAGGGTCTACAGTTCAAAACCACCAGTCACTCCATGAGACAAAGATGGGACTTTCTTCTCCTAAAAAGAGTTGCAGTCTTTGAAACACACAGGGACAGTTCTCCCCTGTCCTATCGGGTCTCTATGAGCCAGCATTCACTCCATGACAGAGATTTTGTTTTGTCTCTGCCTTACTATGATGTGTATTAATCTGATAAGAATGGGTCTGCCATTGTGAATGCTATTCACAAATGTTCCCTGTCACCAACCCCCATTGTAATGTAACTAGTACGCAATCACTTAAGAATTTAATCTGTGCAAATCAACAACTTATGAAACGTGACTCAAAGCCCCTCTCTACTTGTATTACGTTCTTTTTGCAACAGTGAGTTAAATTCTATACCACTGTATAAATTAATAATACTATCAATAGAATTGTCTTATATCCCAGTGAGATGATTAATCATGTTGTCTGTCAAAGAATGAAAGTGAGACCTATAAAGAGAATCAGATATATATATATATAAATGAGTGGGTATGGCTGAATAGATTAAATATTTTTCCTTTTTGTTGATGGGTGTGCACAAGAGAAGGATTATATAATTTAATTATAACTGATTTCTTAACAGGATTTATTTTGATTGTTAAAAACTTGAAGCGATTGATCAACTTTGCCATCCCACTAAGTATAAAGTGAGTCATCTCAGAAAAAGAGGATGGAAGCTCACTTCCATCAAGAAATAAGAGCACAGGATTGGAGCACAACTGTTGGACCCTAACAACACTGGGCACTGAACCTCTCTAATCCAGCAGACAGAGAGCTGTGTCTTCAAAGGAGAGGCAGCAGCAGAAACAGAGTCAGAGCTGTGCTCTTCCTGGTCTGCAGAGCTAGTAAGCTGAATGCCTTCAGAATAGGGGCTCCTTTGAGGAGTGGAGTACCCCCGGGAACTTAGAGAGAGCTAGGTTAGCTGGCCAACAGAACTAGAGTTGAGTGCTGAGGCAGAATAACTTGTCCTTTGGAAATTTATTGACAGGGCTAAAAAAGCTTTGTAACATTGCCTGATTAGGCCAAAATCCAAGGGGTAATGTAGCCAAGAGACCAAGATTCAGAGAGAGAAAGAGGGATGTGCCTGGTAGTGTGGCTGAGGCTGTTCTGCCCAAAGACCTATAATCTGAGCATGTCTTATAACTTCACTAATAAATTTCTTAATCGTGAATATTGTTTGTAATTCATGTGTGGCCACTTCAATGAATTGTTAAGACCAGAAGAGAGATACAGAGTGCCAGAAAGGTTGGTGTCAGAACTGATAAAGAAGGTCTGGTCTCCGTCTCACAGGAATTGATCTGGGCTAACGTTAAATTTGCTTCTCCTTCTGAAATTAGAGGAAGTCAAATCCAGGCATGATATCCTTCTCTATAAATTGCATCCCCTGATAGTAAGTCCAGGAGATAAAGTTTTGCCATTCTTGTTTCTAAGAACATTTTAGCTATACTTCTTTCACAATAGATTTTCTTTGTTCTCCTGGCAATCAAGGATATATTCAACATTCTTCATCAATGTCATAATTTAAATACATCAATTCTTCTTCAAGCTTCCTTATTTATTGTCAAACTTTCCCATGCATATGAGGTGACTGAAAATACCGTGGCTTGAGTCAGGTGCTCTGTAGTCATTAAAGTGACATCTTTGCTTTTTACCACTTCAAAGAGCTCTTTCACATTATATTGACCCAATGCAATGCCATTTGATCTCTTGAGTACCACTTCCATGAGGATTGATTGTGAATACAAGCAAAATGAATTCCTTGACAACTTCAATCTTTTTATTCTGTATCATGATGTTCTCTGGTAGTCCAGGTATGAAGATTTATCTTGTTGTCTGTTGAGGTGTAATCCATAATGACTTTTGGTCTTTATCAGTAAGTGCTTCAAGTCCTCTTGGCTTTCAAGCAAACAATTCCGTATCATCTGAGTATCAACGCTTGTTAATCAATCTTCATTTAATCTTGATAGCACATTCCTCTTCCTATAGTCCAGCTACTGGCATTATTTGATCAACATGCAAATTTAATAAGTATAATGAAAGTACACAATCCTAGCGCACACCTCTCCTGATTTTAAATCGCACAGTGTCCCCCTGTTTTGTTTCAATGATCACCTCTTGGTGTATGTTCAGGATCTAGATGAGTGCAATGAAATGTTCTGGAATTTTCGTTATTCACTATGCGATCCAAATTTTGTTATTATTCCCACCGTCTTTGCATCAAAAGAAGAAGGCAGGAGTATACAGATAGTGTATAAAAAGAATTGGTCAGTGTTAAACCTGTTTTCAGGAGTGATCAGTCCCTGAAAAGAACCTGATGTTTGGTAAAGCGGAGAGGCAGTCACAAAGAGGAATGCTTCCAATGAGATGGAGTGACATGGTGACCACACCCATGGGCGCAAGCACAGGAACAACTGTGAGAATGGCACAGGACCAGGTCAAATTTCCTTCTGTTTATATAGGATCGCTGTGAGCCAACGACACCTAAACACAACGGAAAACTCTGAGAAGACAGCATATGAACCAACTGAAGGGGGGAAAGTCTTGAAAGCACTGGCAGAAAACAAAACTGGGTATTAATGGAATACCAATTGAGTTGTTTGAGTACAGGGATGCAGTGCTGGCGGTACTCACTCTCTGTGCCAGTAAATTTTGAAGACAGCTACCTGACCAAATAGCAGCAAGGAACCACTTTAATTCTCATTCCAAAGAAACATGATGCAACAGAATGCAGGAGTTATTGAATAACATCATTAAGATCACACACAAGTAAAATCTTGCTAAAGATAAATCAAACGTGGTTACATCAACTTGGGACAGCCAAAAATTCAAGCTGGATTCAGAAGAAGATGTAGAATGCAGAAAATCATTGCTGCTATCAGATGGATCTTGGCTAAACTAGAAAATACCAGAAAGATCTTTGTCTGTATTTTATGACCTGCAAGGGGAGAGCATATGCAAAATTGTGGAACTGCTGATTTCTCATTACTTGAACTCACTTGTAGTCTGAAGACTTCACTTGCCTCATCTCTGAGACATGATAGTGAAAGTCAGAGTACATGGATTTGGCTATATTGGGCATCTGGTCACCAGGACGATTTTCAAATCTAGTGAAGTGCTAAGGAGTCCTGGCAATGCAGTGGGCTAAGTTTAGGGTGCCAACAGTAAGGTTACTAGGTTCAAGCCCACCAGCCGTTCTGTGACAGAAAAATAAAGCAATCTGTTTCTACACAGCTTCATATTCCCAGAAAGCATGTGGAGCAGTTTATTCTATCTTGCAGGGTCTCTGTGAATAGTAATCAACTTGATAACAGTAGGTTAATGAAGGGAGGGTATATAAAACTCTTTTAAACCAGCTGCCATCAAATCCATGGCAACTTCATAAGCATCAGAGTAAAATTGCACTCCATAGTTTCCAGTGGCTGATTTAGGGGGAGTAGATCGCAGTTTTTTTCCTTCAAGGAATATTTTGATTAGTGAGTGTTAACCACTGATGTAAATCAGGAACCCCAACCCCCCGTTTAGTATATAATTATATTATGTAGTCATGTAAATTCCAAGTGTGCAAAAAGAAAAAGAAAAAACAAAGAAGAAACACATTTACAAGCGAAGATCAAGCATGCAACAAGTACAAATATTAGACTGAGAGGGGTAAGTATGTCTAGCACTGCCTAGCAGATCCTTACCACCTGTGGCCCCACCTTATAAGAAGAAGCTTCAAAAAATTCACGAGAAAACCACAGTGCCTTTCATTTTCATTTTTCCATGAACTTTTTAGAATTCCTGTATTACTGTTCCTCACTCTTCTCCTGGCATTCGGATGCCAAGTGTCAGCTAAGTCTTACTTTTCTAAGAAGCAATCTTAACCTTCTCCTAACTCACATCATTTCTATTGTTCTGAAAGCCTGTGTCGCAGCACAGTATTTTTGTTGTCTTCCCATCCTATTCAGTATTTTTCTTTCATCAATAGTGTTTCTAGAATGTAGAGAAGATCCCTTTGCAATTAAAACTAATTTCATTTACTATTAAAGACTATAAGTGCCCTGCTGGCTAATTAGGTGTTGGGCTGTTGCTATATGCTTTGTGTGTCTTTTCCTCAACATTCTATCTTAGAGTTTTATATATCTTGATAAATATTTACTTAGCTCATTCATTTTAATATTGAGTTAAAGAATGCAAACTCACCACTAAAAGTAAAGTAAATAAGAGACAGAATTGTGGTGCCTAACTCAACCTATGTTATTTTCTACCACCTTATATGTGAACATTGGACATCGAACTTGGAAGACAGGAGAAGAATTGGTGCATCTTAATTACGATGCTAGCAAAGACCACTGTAAGTACCCTGGAATGCCAGGAGAACAGAGTAATCTGTTTTGGAGAAAGTACAACCAGAATGTCCTTTAGAAGTGAAGATGGTGAGACTGTCTCACATACTTTGGACATGTTATCAGGAGAAACCAGTCCCTGGAAAAGGACTGCAGGATTGTTAAAATAGAAGGACAGTGAGAAAGAGGAAACCTCTTGACAAGATGGACTGATACAGTAGGTGCAACAATTGGCTTAAAAAGAACTATTCTGAGGATGGCAGAGGTCCGGGCGATATTTTGTTCCGTTGTACGTAGGCTCATTATGAATAAGGTTCATTCGGAACCAGCTCGAAAGCACTTAACTAACAACATCACTGTGATCACACCATTCTACACTAACTATTTTTGCCTCGTTGTTGTCATTCCTTCCATATCTTTCCGAGATAACCTGTCTCTGTGGGTTCAAACGGTTCACTTGTTCCTTTCAAAATATGAACTAACATATTTACCATATTTGCACTTCATATCAATAAATATTCTATAAGTCATCATTCTCTTAGACAGCCCCTTATTTAATATTTAGGTCATTGCTAATTATTAATCATAATATTATCTATAGCATATAAGTAAAAATGTACTTTTATTCCCTTGAATAAATTCACATAATAGAAATTACTTAATCAAATGTAAGCACCTTTTTTGTGTGTGTGGGCATCACCGCCTCTGGTGGTCGTGGGCGCTACCCATTGCCGCTCCTGAGAGCCACCGCTGGATTTGAACCGCCAAAGCCTGCGGGCTACAGTTCCACACTCAACCACTTACGCCAGCAGGGCTCAACCCCGATGAGCACCTTTTAAGACATTTTAATGCCCATCACCAAATTGCCCTCCAGAATATGGCTGTAACAATTTATTCTCATCTATAGAGTACAAGATGCCGGTCTCTTTCTATCCTTGCCCAAGTGAGCGATACCATTTTTAAAAATCAGAACCTACTTCTCTCTTAGTCCTCTAAGTGTTTAGACAGAGCTGGAAAAAAAGTAGACACTAAAGCACTCTCTGTGGTAAATTAATAGGTAGTATTTTTTCCCCTGTTCATGACTCCTGATTTGTTAATCAATCAGCTAATTTTTATTCAGTCAGTATACGTATGTAATCCATAATCTTACTACTAAAATTGCAGACTTTATGATTCACTGAAGCATTAAGTAAAATAGTGATAACTAGTTTCAAAGTAAGTGTATGAAAAAGCTACTTTTAAAATGAAAGGTATGCTGTCGTCTGAATAAGTCCTTTGGGAACAAATATTTTGTCTTGCTTTTCTAAAAAATAGAAAATGTTCTCTGAGGATTAGGACTATGAATCTAGCATAGGAAAATCTTCCCATTTATTAGCTTTTAGAATCTTAGAATTAGAGAAGTTGCGTTAGAGAACAGGCCGACCATTGATGTGGATTTTCCATAGTCCTAGCCATTTATAAATTTTCCATAATGATGGGTAGAGAAAAGTCAACATGAAGATTTCTGGTGAGCTTTTTAGAATTTCTATCCATTCCTGAAAGCTTATTTTATGTAAAGCGACCTTAGGGCGAGGGTGACTAGATGAATGTCCTATTTAATTGGGTGGTTTCATTTTATAAGACTACTGCTAAATTAACAGAAAGATCATTCACGGGCAATAATTAGCCCCACTTTGCCCATGTTCAAATCTTTTCACCTGTGTGAAGTAGTAATCATTTTAAAATAGCATAGCTTTTAAAATTACTGACTTGAAGCCTCATTTAAAAAGACGACCTTTCCTTCTATTTTCTTTCCCATGACTTGCTGAAGATGCTGGAATGAGTTCCCTGTTCATAAGGGACGTGTAGTACAAAGAGCATAGGAGTGAGATCAGAACATAGGGATTCTTGTCCAAGGTCTTCCAGGAATAGCAATGTAACTTTAAGCAAGTCACGTCTTCTCTTAGGACAATGATTTCCTCTACCATCGTCTGGAAAATGTGGCTTACACCCATGGGATCATTAGGTGTGTGTCAACTTGATTGGATTAAGATTCTCAGAAGTTCGGTAGTTGAGACCTCCCCCAAAATGTGATCTAATATAACAATCAACCACATGATGGAATCTGCTGTGAGCAGCCAAGCAATTAGGTCAAGTGCATTAAGTTACAGCCCTGAAGCACTTGGAAAGAAGCAATTGAAAGGAAGTTTTACTTGTGCAGATTCTGTGGGAAGGTTGTCCATTGTTGCTAGTGTGGATCTTACATTTGTCACATTGATCTCTGAGTCTTTGGACTGTAGCCAGCAGCCCACTATATTGTCTTCTGACCCAGAGAGTTCTCAGACCAGCCATATTGTCTGCTCTCCTTGCATTAATTTTAGGCTTCCTCCTCCAACTTGGATGTAGTCTTCCTACTTACTGGTTTGTGTCTGTTGGCCCTGACAGGAAATGCTTCCATCTGACTCATAGACTTGAACTGGCCTGGATTTACCTGCTTCTACAATTGTGTGCACAATTTTCTTGATATAAATTTATTTCTTCCTATAAATAGAAGCATCACTGGAGTTGCTTCTCTAGAGAGCCTAGTCTAACACAGCTGCCACTTCCCAAAATGGGTTTTGTAGGACACATATCTATTAAGATGCTCGTTGGGAAAAGTTTCATGGTCAACTAAATTTGGGAAATGTATATACTAGTTAGTTATTTCGTATCAATTCCTAGTATATGGGAACTGATTAAAACCACCATGGGCTTTGTTTCAAACTAGAATTTCTCATTGGCTTGATTAAAGGAGCTTTTGATTTTGGCATGCATCTATGTATCTACTAAAATCCTGTGGAACTAGAGTCCCAAGGAACACACTTTGGAAAATAAAGGTGTAAGGTCCTTTTTAAAAAAAGTTAAATCCACTGCTATTGCTTCAATTCCCACTCGTAGGTACCCTGTACCTGGATTCTAAGCCGAAATCTTTATGGGAGCAGATACCCTCATCTGTGCCCCACAGATTGGCCTTTGGGTTTGAAGCACCAACCTTAGCCTACTGGCAAGATCATTTCAGGTTCGTGGATTTCTGCATTGCTTTTCGATCACAGGTATTCAGCCAGTCCCCTGAAGCTTGCTTCTGCTGACGACTATACTTCAGGGAAGGCCATCACTATCCAGTCTTCCAAAACAGAATCCTGAAGGTCATCCTAGACCTCTCCTCTCATTCCCATCTCTAATATCAAGTGTTCACCATTCCTTCATATTCCGTACTTCCTCCACATGGGTCCTTCTCTATTTTTATTGAGAACTGCAGCACCACTGTCTGGGCTGTTGCCATCACCTCTTAATTACCTCCAGCCCTAGCCTGGTTTCTCTCCAATCCATTCTGCTGCCAGAATGACTTTCTCTCAAACATAAACCCAGTTGTGCTGGGGTTTAGAATAAGTCAAGGATTTTATTATTTTCTTTCTTTTTTCTAGTGTTTCCCAGAGTATCAAGTTCAAACTCTCTTGTTCAGCACATGGATCCCTCCATTAATGAGATTCTTTCTATTCTTCCCTTCATATCCTTTTTTTTTTGGGGGGGGGGGGGGGCATCACTGCTCTCCAGCGGTGGGAGTAGGAGGCCCAGCCCCACTGCTGGAATTGAACCTCCGTCCCAGTGGGCCACAGTTCTGCGCACAACCACTAAGCCACCGGGGCTCAGCCCCCTTCATATCCTTTAAAAAAAAACAAAACACCTTTTTATTGTGGTTCAAGTGAAAGTTTACAGAGCAGATCATCATTTGGACTCAATCATTTATATATATCCTGTTTCGACACATCCATTTCAATCCCCTCAATGTACCAAGGATTATCGCACTCCCTCCCAGTGTTTCCTGCCTTTTGTTACCTGCTGGTTACACACTGGGCTGCTAACCACAAGGCCACTGGCTTTAGGAGTAAGATGTAGTTTCTGAAAAGCACGGCTGTGAAGCATGATGGCTACAAAACCCACAGGGTTTTAGAACTTTAGAACTCAGGTGGCCACAATGAATGCAAATGGATACGACAACAGTGAGAGACCTTGGGTAAATGCTGCCCTTTTGATCTTTAAGGACCTAGTGTTCAAGCACTGTGGTGAGCTCGGTTCCAGACCTGAAAGGTAATTAAGGGCCATAGTCTCGGCAGCTCTCATCAGTCTCTATCCTGGGGTTTTGTATGGCTTCTGAGTTCTGTTCCATTTTTGCTCCTATTCTATCCAAGACCTTCCCATCACTTCTTTGTTACCTTTCTGTGCCTGTGCACACAGCTACTTTGGGGTCTCTGTGACTTTGACTTATTTGATGCCTGTGCGGAACCTATTGGTTTTTTTCTAGAATGCCTGCTCCTGGCCTTCAGTTGGTTAGCTCGTCTTTAAATTCTTAGTTCAAGAACCTGCCCTCTGGAAAAGCCTGTAACTCGGGAGTGTGGGTTCTATGTTCTAAGACAGCCTTTCTTATCTCCTTTATCCACTAGACTGTGCCTTTTGAGGGCAGGAACCAAACCGCTCCTGTCTCTGCATCCTTATGTTCTAGTTGGAGCTCAATAAGCTCTTCCTTGGCACTAAGGACCCAAAAGAACTTGCTTACTTTTCTTAGTGACTGAAAGCGACTTAGTTTTCTTTGGGAATAAGGGATAGTCAATGTGAGTCTATGGGGGAGAGAGTTGGTCAAGAGCCATCTTTAAAAGAACAGCAATGTATTTATATGGAGGTCTTAATGAGATGTCTTCTTTGTAAACTATCAGATAGCCTGATAATAACATTTGATAATAATAGGGATTGACTAGATTCGGCACTTGAGTGTGTTTAATCTCAGCAAACCTGGTCACAATGGGGACACATTTCTACAAAATGATCACTGTTCTGCAAAATATTACAACATTTATTAATTAAAATACTTATTGTGCAAGACGCTGTGTAAGATATTGTGGAAACTTTAATTTGGTGCATCACATTCTTTTAGGGGAAATAATAACTTGCTGAAAGAACTGTTCTTGAAGGTAATGAATGATTAATTTCCATAAGAAAGGTACAGTGCGCTGTAGGAATTGGTCAGCAGAACACCATCCTCATTTCTAAGATGCAATTATTTTATACATGAATATTAAAGTGCCTACTGAACTTACGTAATATATAAAAGGGCAGCTATGTTCTGACACTATGGATAGCTCATGTGCAAAATGCAGCCAGGAACTGTATTATGTGGTTTTAACTACCAGTTTGAAACAGTCTGTGTACCAGTTTGAACAGATTGTGCAAAAAATATCAAAACCACTTGAAAGTCCTCAAGAAAATCAGGAAGAAGGAATGTAATTAGCCAAACCAGAATTTGGTCCCAGGGCAGAGAAATGAAATGAACACTCCGGTTCTTAGGAAGAGAGCCAGGATCTCAGAAATGTACAATTTTTGATCTGTGAGAATGAAAATCAAGATCCAGAAATTCTTATCAAGCAGATGGGAAGAACAGAGAAACAAACATTCATGGCAAGCAAGTTCAGGTCACATTTCTGTTTTTGTCCATTGTTTTAATGATTTTTCCTACAGCAAAGCAGACATGATTTAATTCCATATTCTCTTCCTTTGACCAATTATTGGTGAAGGTCAAAGCAAGAATATAAATTAATATCTAAAAGTCTAGCTAAGTCAAGCCTGTATGAAAATAATCACAGTAATTTAGAACTTGGTGATAAGGAAAAAGCGAGACATTATTAAATAACTACTGCCAACACCCTTCTTCCAAACTATTTTAATCAGGGCTGAGAGGAATGATCTAAGCATGCATGATAAGCAGATCTTAAAGTTAAAAAGTAATTAAAGATAATGGAAACAAACGTCCACTATCTGAGAACTTCACAATGCCATGAATAAAACTGCAGAGTTGTGAGCCAAAAGAGAGCTGTTGGTTAAAATGGGATTTTCTTAAAAAGAAAAAAAAGGGGGGGGGGGGGGGGAGAAAGGCTCACGGTTCTAAAAGTGCTTCAGATAACATCTGATGCGTTTCTGGAGTCCCCCAATAAACGGATGGCATAAAGACACATGCCTGCAGCTCCTTGAGAGACCAGCTCAAAGCTCCAGTGTCTCCCAGAGCCCTGGGACGGGCGAGGACGCTGGGCCCGCTTCCAGGAGAGGCGAGCAGGGGGTGGGTCAGCCCCGGGATTTTCCTGCCTCGCTCATTCATTCTGATTCACTCGTTCCCGGAGGCGGCTCCCTGGGGCGCGCGGAGGAAAGGCGGGGCACGGAGGTCGGCCCGGCGGGGCAGGGTGCGGCCGGGGGCCAGAGGGGAGGGCAGGCGAGGGGCGCGGGCGGGGGGCGCGGGCTGCGGGAGGGCGCCCGCGAGGGGCGGGCACGGCGGCCTGCGCCGGAAGTGAGTGGCTGGCGGCGGGCGGGGGAGCGAGCGGCCGGGCGCAAGTGGGTCCGCCGGTCGACCGCCCGGCCCTCAGCCCCGCCCCCCGCGCCGCCGCCGGACGCGGCCGCGCTCGGAACCGCCGCCGCCGCCGCCGCCGCCGCCGGGCGCTGAGGCCGCCCGGCCCCGCCCCGCCGCCGGGTCAGTCAGTCAGTCAGTCAGTCAGTCACGGAGCGCGCGACGCGGGAGCAGCCGCCGCTCTCGCTGCGTCTCCCGAGGCAGGAGCGCCGCGCCTGGGCAGGAGGAGCAGGCGCGCGAGGGCAGCTGCCCGACCCGGGGCCGCTACGCTCGTCGGAGCCGCCGGAGGGCCCGCAGCTGCCGCGGTGAGTGCTCGGCTCGCCTTGGGCGCCGCGGGAAAGGAGCCGGCCGGCGCGGGGCGGCCGAGCGCCGCCGCCGCCGCCGCCTCCATTTTCCCGGCGCCCAGCCCCGCCATCCGGGCGCGGTGCGGGCGGCCGCAGCCTGGGGCGGGGTCGCCGCGGCTCGGACGGGGCCGGCGGGACCGCGCCGGGCCGGGCGGCCGGTCTGGGGTGGGGGCCGCGGCTCCGAGCTGCACCCCGCCGCCCGGGGGCGGCCCCCGCGACGAGGGGAGACAATGAGATTCCGGGCTCGCCCGGCGAGGGTGCGCCTGGGCTCCTCGGACCCGGCATCGGGAGCGGCTGGCCCCGGAGCGCGGGTCACTGAGAACCGCCCCGCCGGAGCCTCGGGGACCAGCGGCGGACACCGGCCCCCCCAGGGGTCCGAGGGGCCCCCGCCCTCTCCGCCTGTGGCAGCCGAGTTCCGAGCAGAGATTTGGAAAGGCGGGGCGCTCGGGTGTCTTTATCATGAAAGCGGGCGAAGTGATTGCCCCATTGCCCGTTCGCCCCGTCTCCTCCCTCCTGGTCCGTTCCCGCCGGAAATCCAAACTGCGGTTCTGGGCGGGGGGCGGGGAGGCAAGGTGATGGGGGGCGAGACGCCCCCGTGAGAAGGCGGTTTTGCAAGGAGACGTGATGTTCTTAGGCAGACGCTGTCTTAGGGTGTCGTCGTCCTCCCCGACTCCCCCGCCCACCCACCCCCCAACCCCCCGGGGGAGCTGGAAACCGCATCAGCCTTAGTGCTAATCAGCCCGCAGACGTGGCTGAGCAGGAAGCCGGCGCTGGCAGGCAGGGTGTGCGTGTGACACGCAGTGTGCCCGGTGCGCGTGCATCTCTCCGGGTGGGCAAAGCGCGGTGGGCAGAGCTGGGGGCACGGGGAGCTGCCCAGGCAGGTGCCCGCCGCGGAGCTCACCAGGTGCAGCTGCCGCCGCCGGCCCAGGGAAAGGTGAGGCGTGACGGCCTTCCTGAAAAAAGGGTGGTGCCGACTCCAGGAGAGGTTCTGTGTCATTCGGCAGGTCTTTCGGGAACTCCCACGAGCTGCTGGGCGGTGCGTGCTCCAGACCTGCAGCCAGGGCCTTTCCCTGGCGCTCGGGGAGAGCAGCGTTCCAGAAGCACGGGAACTGACCAGCAGTTTGACCCGGGCAAGGCTATTGAACTCTCCAGGGTCCACCGCCTGCCCCAGGAGAATGGGGGGACCACCACCCCTTGAGGCTGTCAAGCCGAATAAGTGAGATAATGTGTGTAAACTGCCTGGCACTAGCTTGGCCCCGAGGTCTCTGATAAGTGTTCGCTCTTTTTCTTCCTCCCCGTGGACACTGGGGATTTTCTTGAGGGAGAGGGAAGCGTGGAGGGGGGAAAGAAGCGAACCGAGCGAATTGTGAGCCAGCGCATTATGTAATAAACGTTGGAGTAGGGGTTCAGACTAGAATAGGGGAGGAAGGAGAACGAGGGAACGATCCCAGATTGGGGCCACGGTGTCGCTGAAGGGTGGCACCTTTCAGCTTGGGTAGGATTTCCGCAGATGTAGATGGGGAGGAGGAGGGCATTCCTAGCAGAGGTGGCACTATTTTTTGATAGCTGGATGGAGGAGGAAGCCCATTGGGGGAAGGGCGAAATCGAGATACTCGTATGGCATTGACCTTCAAAGATTGCTTCCAGTTTGGCTTTTTGAGTTGTCAATTTCCCAGGAACCAAATCAAACCCAATTCAGATACAAATACGTCTACAAAGCTTAGTACCAAAAATGTTGGGGGGGGGGGGAGCCATGGACGTTTTGTGTTACTTGGATGGCTCCCTTTGTGAGCTTTAATGAGCGTAATTTATAGATGGTCCTCATGTGATGAATATTAGCTTGATTTAGTAGAAGTGGTAGCTAGTTTCTCAGACTGCATTCTCCCAAAGGTTATATAAACCTTGCTGAGTAAGGAGTGGGAAATGGGCAGGCATTAGTTGTGCCTCAAAGCCTCATCAAAATAATTTAGCACTTTTTTTCCAAAGAGGTGTTTTAACCATTGACTTTTTGAGAATAATTGTGGTGTGTCTGCATTTAGTTTCACTACCTTTTGGCTCCTACCCCACTTGTTAGATGACAGTCACTCTAGTCACAGATCTCTGAACACGTGATAGTCTCATGGCTTTGGTGTCCTTGATTGTCAACATTACTGACTTTGAAGTTCTCATTTTAGGAAGCAATATTAGTGAAACAAGATACGTCTCTTAACTCCTCTATCAGTAAAAATCAGTAGTTTGCATTTTACTCACTTGTTTTCAAACTGTTTTAAACTCCCAAATTTTAAGGAACTGATTCGGAGTTTATGCAGGTGTTTGACAGAAATCTCATTAAACATATATTTTAGACCAGTAATAATTCAGAGAATGACTGCCACATGACATATGGCTAGCAGTGTTTTAGACTCTTTACCATGAATTAGCTCACAGTCCTCACCCTAACCCTGTTGAGCAAGGACAGACAGTAAATTGCTTGCCCTAAGGGTAGAGTGGCAGAGTTGGGTAGATTTGAAACCAGCTGGGCTGATTCTTCATTTTGAATTCTTAACCACTTTTCCTATACTGCCACTATAGGATAAACTAAACACACGGGTGGTTACTATATTTCTGGTTTTAATACTTTGGACATTATAATACTGCCAGGTGAGTTTTTTGTGGGATGGGTAGCCATAAAATAAACCTGCTCTGACCACTTCCGTGCTTATTTGTGAGCTTGAAGTGGGTCATTCATAAGAAAAGTTGTAACGGTAATTTGCAGTAGGGTTTTGAAATTCAGCCTTGTGCCTATCCATATGAAATTGAGTAATACACTACTATGGCATATACACTGTTCTTGGTGAAGTGGATAGGCAGGACCTAGGTACATTTTAATCCTACATAAGGTACTTATCTAGTTACAGACGAACAAGTAACTTAGGGTCTGCTAGCATATTTTACATGTCTTCACAGTTCTTTGCAAAATTTGAGCTGTCTGCCTTGTAAGCAATTGTTAGGTACTGTTACCAACTCAATGTTGAGCAAAACAAAATGTTTTGTTTTTAATTTTGTGATCAATTTAATTGAATATTATGAAAGTGCGCCGTGTGTATGGTTAAAGGCTCCTGTCCCCAAAGTACAAACAAATAATTATAAAGGAAAGCTACTATATACATGAAACTACTGAATTGGGTAAAATCAAAACAAAATTATTATTATTTTAAATCATTTTACTGGGCTCATATAGCTCTTATCACAATCCATATATTCATTCACTGTGTCAAGCAAAATCAAAACAAAATTAACTGAAATAAATAGGTTACTGAGTTGGTCATAAGACCCTGGTCTATTGCTCTCTCCCTCGGAAAAAAAAAAAAAAAGGAAAAGGAAAAAAAGACTAACATTCCTAACCCTCAATTTCAATCTCTTCATTTTTTTATCATAATTTAATGTGTCATAATAAGCAGCAACACTCTTGCTAGTTTGCTAACTCGAGGTGTTTATTGAGTGTGTAAGATTAATAATACAGTGTCAACTAAAATTATATCATTATAAATAGGGGGGAGTACAGATTGGCAACCCAAAGCCCATCAATAGGTGAAGCGACACTGTCTTACAGAGGGGTTGCAGGGAGGAGATGAGCCAGTTAAAGTACAGTGTAGTAACAACGAAATATGCATCTTTCCTCTAGTTCTCAAATGCTTCCTCCCACCCACTATCATGCTCCTGGTTCTACCAGACAAGTCGGACTACTAGAACAAGGGATGTACACTGGAGTCAGAAACATGGGGAATTTAGGATTGATGTTCCCTCAGGACTAGAGATGGGAGTGGTGATACGGGGAGGGTGGAAGGATGGCGGAGTAGAAAGGGGGAACCAATTTCAGGGATCTACATATAACCTCCTCTCTGGAGCTTGGCCAACAGGGAAGTGAGTGAAGGGACACATTGGACAGTGTACAATATGAAAAAGCAATAACAATTTGTAAATTATTAAAGGTTCATGGCGGGGGGGGGAATATGGGGAACTGGAACTGGGGGTCTAAGTGGAGGGAGGCTGTTTTGAGAGTGAGGATGGCAACAAGCGTGCAAATGAGGCCTGCATACAATTGATGCTTGTATGGATCATGAGGGGAGGTGTATGAATACCCAATAAAATGATTCATTCAAAAAGGCAGGGGAGGGGATAGAGGAACTTCCAAGGGCACAAGTGGAAAATATTTGGAAATGAATGTGGCAACATGTATGCAAATGTGCTTGATACAGATCATGTATCAAATGTTTATATTAGCTGTAAGAGCCCCCAATAAAATTATTTTTTAAAAAAGATTAATACAGTGTCTGTAACAGTGGAGTCAAGAGTCACAATTGTGACGCTTGCATAGGACTGGTCAGCATTTCCTTGTGTTGTACACATAGGGTCACAATGAGTCAGGACCAAACCAGTGGAACTTACCAATAAACTCTCAAGTCACTGCCCTTGTGTTGATGAGGCCAGTTCAGCGACCGTATAGCACAGAGTAGAACGGCCCTCATGAGCTTCTGAGATTGCACTATAGCTGCGTCTGGAAGTCGGCAGCCCTGTCTTTCTGCCATGGAGCCGCAAGGACCCACTGCACCACCAGTGGGGCCAAACAACCAAATTTTATCTAGAAAAATTGTATGCTAAATATATTTTTTAAGGATTATATTGGTTATACGATCTCTAATGCTTCGTTTTATATTCTTATAGCTGCTATACATATATATATATATATTAATTTTATTGGGGGCTCTTACAAATAGGTGCCATTTTAAAGTAAGGTATTGAGCATAATTTGGGACGATTCTATCATAGACCCCTCATTTACAAATAAGTTTTTTAAAAAGTCCTTCTCTCCCCCTGTTAATTTATTGTTTCTCCATGGTAGGCAGAACTAGGCATTATGAGGAAATCAAAAAAATTTTTAAATGTAGGTTACGGTCTACTTGGATCGAGAAGAGTAGTTTATTTTCAGTGAAGAGGAGGAGTTGGAGCTGTAACATTGGGTAGGGATTTGAAGTCGGGAAACGAAGAGGAGTGACGACCTTCTAAGGGATATAATGAAAGACCCCGGCTTGGTGAAACAGAGCTTCTATATTTGGGCAGATTGGGAAATAAGCCTAGGATGGTATGTTGGTTACCCCAATGTAATGAGTATTGAATGCAAATCTGAGGATTCAGATAATTTCTAGACATCGACTGGCCCATTAAGTTTTGACACAGTTGATATGGACACAAGAAAGCTGTTAACCTAATGTGCTTAGCTATTAACTGAGATTGGAGGTTCAAGCCCATCCAGAGACCTCTGAGAAGAAAGGCTTAGTGAGCTACTTGAGACAAATCAATCATTGAAGGCATTATGGAGAGTACAGTTAGAGACACTGAAGCCACAGATCACTGTCATTAAAAACTGCAAAAATCCTTTCAAATCTGCCATTTAATAGATGAGGAAATGCCCACTGAGTACCTTAAATATAACAGAAGTTTTCTTAAAATGATAGAAAACCCTTATTTTTAAAGAGTTAGTTGATCTGGAAGGATTCACAGCCCAATAATGTTTATTTTATTTATAAAGAATAACTCTTGGCTTATTTGGTTTATTTCATATTGTACCAAATGACATTAGAGACTCTGTGAAGGAAATCAAAAATCTCCTTATCTGTGAATGGTTGCTTTGTAAATTTTAGTAATGGTTCAAAAACCTTTTTGTTTACCCTACAATTTTAATATGTATGTATTAAAGCTGGAGCAATGAATATGTGCCATTATGTTTGGGAAAAATCTCAGTTTTAGCACTTGGTGATACTGAAATTTCAGGCTAGATCTTAAATTGGTTCCTTCTAGAACTTGGTTTTAGTGGTCATGTTAGCTGAAAAGCGAGGGTATTCCAGTGGATGGCAACTCATAGTGACTTCCGTAGCAGAAAGTAGAATTGTCCCTTTGGCTGTCTTAGACTTGGAGTCTATAGGAGCAGACAGTTTCTCCTAAGGTACAATTGGTGGGTTTGAACTACTGACCTGTGGTTAGCAGCTCAGTGGGTGGCCCACTATACCAACGTAGAGTGTATCATAAAAACATAACAAAGAAGAATATGTGTATCCTTAGTTATATTTGTAAATCATGATACTTATTTTTTTAACTGCCACCCGTGACTTATGAAAATCTGGTAGTACAATTTGCTCCATGAATCTTGCAGCCAAATGAAAAAAAAAAATCGCCTCCCTGCCCCCACTGGCATAAAGTAGAGTCTGACTTTTATCGACCTGGGAAACAGACTGCCACATTAGAATAGACTTTACTAATAACCTGGCATTCAGTGATGCTCACCTTCCCAACACGATCGCTGAAGACAAAATGGGTGCATAAGCAAATATGGTGAAGAAAACTGATGGGGCCCAACTATCAAAAGATATGGTGGCATCAGGGATCTTAAAGGCTTGAAAGTAAACTTGTCCATCTAGCTCGGAAGCAACAAATAAGCAACAACAGCAACAAAACAATAAAAAAAGAAAAGCCTATAAATACAACAATTAAAAAAAAGAAAAGCCTACAAATACAACAATAGCAACAAAAGGATAAAAAATAAAAGCCTATACTAGTTTCAGGTCTGTGTGTTGACCTTTGGAAGCATTTGGAAAACTATTTTCTAAAAGTAATGCCTTTCAAACTTAATTTCCCTAGATTTGAAACCTATTTCCTGGAAGTAAATAACTAACAGTTTTACACTGGTTTGCAAGAACAAAGGGGTCCTGCTAGCACGGTGATTAAAGGTTTGACAGTTCTAACCCAGAAGCTGCTTCTCTGAAGAAAGATGTGGCCATCTGTGTGACCACCAGGTGTCAAAGGGATCAGGGATCAGGCATATTTGCTTATGCACCCTTATGATCACCCAGGCTGGTGTACTTCTTCCATGTGGACTTTGTTGCTTCTCAGCTTACATGGCTGCTTGTTTGTCTTCTAGTCTTCAAGACCCCAGACGCTATCATACGGTGTCATTGGGATCAGGTATCAGGCATCAAAGACCCCAAACAAAAAATCATATCAATGTGAATGTGGAGGGTACAGAGTGGAGACCCAAAGCTCATCTGTAGACAATTGAACATCCCCAGACAGAAGGAAGAGATGAGCCAGTCAGGGTGCAGTATGACACCAATGAAACATAGAACTTCCCTCTAGTTCTTTAATGCTCCTCCCAACCCCCGCCCCCCAACTTTCATCCTAATTCTACCATAAAAACCCAGCTAAACCAGAACATGTACACGAGTACAGATAAGAGTTGGAAATACAAGGAATCCAGGACAGATAAACTCCTCAGAACCAATGAGAGTTGAGACACCAGGTGGGTAAGGGGGTGGTGGGGGAAGAAAAGGAGAGCAGAGTGATCTACATATAACCCCAAACAACAGAAAAGTGGGTGAAGGGAGACACTGGTCAGTGTAAGACATACAAGAACAATAATTTATAAATTGTCAAGGACTCGCGAGGGAAGGCGGGAAATGAGCCGATACCAAGGACCCAAGTAGAAAGGATGTTTTGAAAATGATGATGGCAACGGATGTGCTTGACTACAATGTAGGCATGTATTGTGATGAGAGCTGTATGAGCCCCCAACAAAAAGATTCATAATAAAAATAAAAGTTTTCCAGCTTTCAAATTTTAGAGATAAGAACCTTTGAAGGTGGCACAGGTTTGTTTTAATATTTTTTTACGAAGTTTTTTAGCATCTCCTTGACCTACAAGGTGGACCTATGGATCAGGGTTTTTTATTGTTTTGTTTTGTTTTTTAATAAACAATTTTTAGGGAACATATTGCAAATATTTGTTACCACAGAAAGAAGGTCAGCACATTAGAATGCTTTTTGTAAAAGTGAGAATTTAACTTGATCAACTTTTTTAAAGAGTCCTTTCCCCGTGACACCTGTTTGATATAGAATGCTTATGGTCATTCCAAAATTACATCAATATATTCTTTAACCCTTGACTCAGATCTTCAGCTTTTGCTGCAGTAGTTGCTTTTGAAATTAAAATATGCACTCTCATGCCAACTTCTTTTGTTGAGGTCAAAGCAGCTGTTAGGAGGAATTATTTGAATACAGATTCCTCCTCACCCCATAAAACATTGTTTCTATTAAGCAAACATTTACTATTGAGAAGATATCTTCTGAACACCTTTCTCTTGTAGCAATTTATAAAACGATAGGTTCTTTGTTAATTCTTTATTGCATAAAACCTAGCAAATATTACCACTTTTCCCTCAAAATTCATAGACTTACTTGGTACCAGAATACTTAGATCACATTATATGGCATATGACTGTTTGACAGGTAGTAGTAATTAATTCATTCCACGTAATAAAGATATATAAATATCGTACAGTAAATTATGTTTTAAGACATGTATATCAGCATGGCACATAAATATAAATAAGTATTTTAATATGTTAACAAATGCCCCAAGGATCATCACTCATTCTTCCCAGGGTACCTATACTTTCACTTTAATTTTGGTAAGCACTGTACAATCTTAATGAATTATGGTATTGTCATTGTATGTCAGAATTGACTCCTTGGCAGTGAGTTTTGAGTTTCTTATTAATAATGAACATATCACATTTACTTCCATTTCAAAGTATATAATATTAATATATATGGAGTCTTAGAAATAAAGCACTTGGTTTTATCAACATTAACTTGATACAAAAACAGCTAAAAACATTACATGAAAAGAAATTATAGACCTGTGTTCCTATGACTATAGATAAAAAAAGCCTCACAAATAAAACACGTTTTCTTGATTAAAATTAATTGGAAAACTAGAAATAGAAGGAAACTTCGTTAACATGACTAAGGAAATTTATGAAATCCTCCCAGCTAACATCATGCTCAGTGGTAAAAGACTTTCTAAGATTAAGAACAAGGATGCCCACTTTCATCATTTTTTTTTTAATAAGATGTAGTTGAGGAAGAAATGGAAATAAAAGAAAGCCAAATTGGAAAGGAAGAAACAAAACTATTCACATATGGCATTGTCCTGTCTATAAAGGCCAAAAGAATCCATAAGAAAGTTACTGGAGGGCTGAGCCCCGGTGGCGTAGTGTTGTGCGCGGGACTGCGGCCCACTGGGACGGAGTGGGGCCGGGCCTCCTCCTCCCACCACCGGAGAGCAGTGATGTACCCCCCCCCCCAAAAAAAAAAAGAAAGAAAGAAAGAAAGCTACTAGAGCTAATACATTAATTCAGCAAAATTGCATGGTTCAAAATCAACACATGACACCAGCAATGAACAATTTCAAAGGAAATTAAAGCGATTTCATTTAATAACATATAAAGGAATAAAATACTTAGGGGTAGATTTAACCAAGGAAGTGAAAGATTTTTACATTGAAAACTACAATATTGCCGAAATGAAGTAAAGATCTAAATAAATGGGGTGGCAATCTGTGTTAATGGATTGGAAGACTTGGTAATGTTAAGATGTCAGTATTACCCAAACCAAAATATATAGATTCAATTCAGTCCTTATCACATTCCAACAGCCTTTTGGGCGAAATGGAAAATCCAGTTCTCAAATTCATTTAGATTTACAGTGGGCCCTGTATAGCCAAATACTCTTAAAAAGAGCACAGTGGAAAGACTCACACTTCCAGACTTCAAAACATGCTACAAAGTTACAATAATCAAAACAGTGCGATGTTGGTATAAGTAGAGACATATAGATCAATTAAATAAAATAGAGAAATAAAAGCATTCATCTATAGCCAATCAATATTAAGCAAGTTTCCTGAAGCCATTCAATGGTTAGAAGAATTATTTCTTCAACAGATTAAAGTCTGGGTCAGCTGCCTGCGGAGGAACGTGCAAAAGAATAAAGTCAGTCCCTGTTCACACCAAATACAAAAATTAACCCAAAACATATCAGTGATAGTAATAAGAAGTAAAACCAAAAATTCTTATAAGTAAAAGCAGTGAAATCTTTATGAATTTAGATTTAGCAGTCATATACAAAAAGCACAAGCAATAAAAGGACAAATAGATAAATTGGGTTTCATTAAAATAAAAGCTTGGGGGTTACAGGGAGGAGATCCGGATGCAGTGTAGCAAGAATGAAACATACAGCTTTCCTCTGGTTCCTATATGCTTCCTCTTCCCCACTCCCACTATCATGATCCCAGTTCTACCTGACAAATCAGACGAGACCAGAGGATGTACGTGTGCAGATAGGAACTGAAAACACAGGGAATCATGAACAGATGATGCCTTCAGGACCAGTGGTGAGAGTGGCGATACTGGGAGGGTGAAGGGAAGGTGGGGTAGAAAGGGGGAACCGATTATAAGAATCTACATATAACCCCCTCCTTGGGGGATGAACAACAGAAAAGTGGGTGAGGGAGATGTCAGATATTATAAGATATGCCAAAATAACAGTTTATAAATTGTCAAGGGTTCGTGAGGGAGGAGGGAATGGGGAGGGAAGGGGAAAAAATGAGGATCTGATACCAAGGGCTCAAGTAGAAAGAAAATGTTTTGAAAATGATGATGACAACAAATGTGCTTGACACAATGGATGGGTGGATTGTAATAAGAATTGTACCAGCCCCCCCAAAAAAGGGGAAAAAAAGATGTAAATACTGACACAATGTATGTGTGTATATTTGTGAGTAGAGCTGTATGAGCCCCCTGTAAAATAATTTTTTAAAGAAGAGAAGTAATGGTTATACAGGGAATTAAGGACAGATAGCCCCTCAGCACTTGTAATGAGTATCCAGGAGGATAAAGGAAAAGTGGGGATAGAAAGGGGAAACTGATCACAATGATCTATATATAATCCCCTCCCTGGGGGATAGACAGAAAAGTAGGTGAAGGGAGACATTAGTCAGTATGAGACAAGAAAAAACCAATAATTTATAAATTATCAAGGGTTCGTGAGGGGGGAGGGGAAAATGAGCTGATACCAAGGGCTCAAGTAGAAAACGTTTTGAGAATGATGATGCCAACAAATGTACAAATGTGCTTGACACGATGGATGTATGGATTGTGTTAAGAGTTGTAGGTGCCCCCAATAAAATGATTTTTAAAAGATGAATAAGAGCTTGTAATCAAAAATAGAAACATTAAGATAGTAAAACACAACCAATAGATGAGAAAAAATATTTGCAAAGCATATAGCGATAATGATTTCTTGTCTGGAATATAAAAAGAACTGCACGTCAACAACAAGAAACTGCAATTTAAGCTTGGACAAAGGATTTGAATGGATATTTTTCAAAGGACTTATGCAAATGGCCGTTAGGCACATAAAAAAAATTGTTCAAAATCGTTAGCCATTATAAGTCCAGAACCTATTGCCATCAAATCGGTTCTGATTTATAATGATCCTATAGGGCATCATGCTTCATTCTTGGCATAACTTAAATGAAATTCATACTTTTAAGCCTTAAGAAAAGCATCGACCACTTAATATGCCAATGAGAATTCTGAACTGAGGATCAAAAATAAAGCTCTAGTTAACAATTCTACCCCATCAGAACTCACTGCCAGTGAGTCAATTGAGACGCCTACCAACCCTGTAGGGCAGAATAGAGCTGCTCTCTTTGGGTTTTTGAGAATATAAATCTTTACAGGACCACCCACTCACAACTTTCTCCTGAGGAGCTACTGATGGAATGCATAACCCACTATACCACCAGGGCTCCTGGACATATTCAGAAGACAGGTATAAAACTCGATGCATTTTAATGTATTTGGATACTCATGAATCCATCACTGTGATCAAGATAGCAGACATTTCTATCATCCCCTAAAGTGTCATCATACCTCTTTGTGATTCATCCCTACCTCAGCCTCTGTCTCCAGGCAACCTGTCTCTGTAGGCTAGTGTATATGCTATAGGGGTTTATATAAGTGAAATTATACGGTGTGTTCTGCATCTGTCTGCCTCTCTCCTCTGGCTTGTTTTCATGCCAAAACTTAATTTTACATTCATTTGTGTTATTTAGATTAGTTCTTGTTTCATTGCTGAATGGTATTCTATTTTGTGTATCCATTAATCTCTTAAAAGATGTCTAGGTTGCTTCAGTATTTGGTGTTTATATATACCCTTTTGTGCACACATTCTCATTTTTTTTTATAAAAGTTCATTTTCATGTTGTGTTGTAGAGTTGGTATATTTTTTTACTTTTTATAAAACTGATAGTTTTTTCCAAAGTTGTATCATTTTATTCCCAAAAGCAGTAGATGACAATTCCAGTTGCTCCACAGCCTAACACTTGGTATTGTTAATCTTTTGCAGAACAGCCATTCTAATGAATATGTTCTCATTATAGCTTTGATTTGCAAATTCTATAATGATTGATCTCATTAAATAACTTTTGTGTTCTTGTATATTTGTCTTTTGAGAAGTGTCTGTGTAAGGTTTTAGATTTTTTTGTTCACATAAAAATTAAATCGTAACTGTCCTATATACTAGCTATAAGTCTTGTATCAGACTTTTTCATGAGTGGTGCCCCCAGTCTATGGGCTTGCCTTAGATCACAGTACAGGTCTGTCACTTGGAGAACTGAATGGAGTCTCAGATTGCTGCTCTGAGAACTTCAAAAAACCAGGTCTTCCTGGCAGTTATTTTTTTTTTCTGGCAGTTATTTTATACTATATAAAGTGTAGGTGTCTGCTTTTAACCCCCCTGGATTGTTCCAGTGTCCCCTCTGTTGCAAAGAATCGGTCCAGTTCTCTTACTGCTACATGGTCAGTCTTTGGCTGTATCAGAGAGACTGAGCTGAGATGCTGTGGTGGATTTGGACTGTGTGGCAGCTGAGTACTGTCAGCTAACTGCTTTCCATTTAGCTAATGTCTCTTACAGGAAGCTCTGAGCCTCAGTCTACAAACACTGAAATGGTGCTGTGATTTTCCTGCTTTTATTTGTTAATGTATTGAATTGCAGTCATTTATTTTAATGTGCTAAGCTACTCTTGCATTCTGGGGTAAACCTACACTAGGTTTTGCTCATAAGGCATCCTGGTGGCACAGTGTTTAAAGCGCTCAGCCACTCATCAGGAAGATGTGGCAAGCAGCTTTCATTAGATTTACAGATTTGAAAATTTTATGGGAGCAATTCTACTCTGTTCTATAAGGTCACTGAGTTGGAACTGACAGTAGAGCAGTGGATTGGAGGGTCGTGAGGTGTCACCATTTTTGTATATTGCTGAATTCTATTTACTGGTATTTTACTCCGGATTTATTTGGGGGAGGGAGTCTAGGTTCATAGTGGCTAAAGCACTTGCTTGCTGACCAGAAAGATCAGCCACTAAACCCACCAGGTGCTCCATGGTAAAAAGCTGTGGCAACAGGCTTCCAACCTTGGGGGGGGGGGGGGGAATGAGCACTGGGTCAACTTGACATCAACCGGCTTCCCTTAAGATTTACAGCCTTGGAACAACCTAGGGGGAGAGATGAGCACTGGGGATAGGGCCAACTTGACATAAGTGGGTTTGAGGTTTGGGTTGTTCCTGAGTGGTGTCCACAGTTAAGCACTTGAAACCTGAGAAGATAAACCTGGCAGTCTTCCTTAAGGAAGATTGTTGGGTTTTGCGCTGACTTAATTAATGTTGTTTTACCTGTTTTGCTTTTAATCATATTGCAATGACAGCACAGAAACTCACAGACAAGTTTCATGATTGAAATGTTTGTTAAGGAAGTTAACAAGTTGTAATTTCAGTAAAAAATGCTCAGAGTAGTTGTTTACCAGGACTTGTTAACCCTTTCAGGTCTGCTAATAAATGCCCAAAGGTGCTGCTGTAAGCCTTAACCTGAAGGCATTCACCTCAAGCCCAGGGGGTCGACAAATCCAGCTCCCTGAATTAAATGCCCAGAGCACCTCATTCCAATAAGCCTCAGCCTAAAGACTCTCAGCTCCATTTCCCTGGGTCAGCAAGCCCAAAGCCACCCTATTCCAGGACATCTCAGCCAGAGGCACTTAGCTCCACTTCCGTGGGTCATCAGATCCAGCTTCCCCATTTAAGTGCCCAGAGGCACCCCATTCTGCAAGCCAGCCTCCTGCACAAAAGCATTCATCTTAACTTGCTCTGTGGGTTGGGAAACCCATCACTGTTTCATGCTCTGGTTCTGCTGCTGCTTCTCTGATGGTATAGCAGTCATCTGGATCCAGAAGTTTCACTGTGCAGGAATCTTGGTTCAGAAGATATGCCCTTCTCCTGGCTCATGCTGGTAATAAGATCTGTCCCGCTTCTCAGAGGGCTCATTTTATACACAGCACAGTATCATTCTAGGGAATCCTTCCTGTTGGAAATTACTCACCAGTGAATCCTGTCTCCTCCTCTCCTCCCACACCCCTTACCCCCTTTTTCCCATGCAGGGAAAGGTCTTTTTGTGGGAATTAAAGGCTGGTAAGAAGAATCACATTAAATAATTTAGTGCCCCTGAAATTTTCTCCTTATGCCCTTGTTGGTGTATAGTTTCAGGATTATGCTGCCGTTATGAAATGAAACCTTATATAGCACTATGAGTAAGAATCAACTTGAAAACAATGGGATAAAATTAATTGGGAACAGTTTTCTTTCCCTGTTTCCTAGAAGTTTGTATTAGATGAGTATTGTGTCTTCCCTAAATGCTTGGTAGAATTCACCAGAAAACCTATTTGAGCAAGTGAAAAAATCCATGTGAAAAAGTTTTAAAACACATATTCCATTTCCTATTTCAGTACGTTGCTATAAAAATTATTTAATGTAAGCTGTTTAATGCTGAATTTCTAGGGTTAGATTTTTTTAGTGATGTCACTTAAAACTATGTATAACCAAAATCAAACCCACTGCCTTGAAGTTGATTCTGACTCAGCATAATTCTGTTGGGTTTCCAAGACTATAAAATCTTTATAAGAGCAGACAGCTTCTTCTTTCTCCCAAGGAATGACTGGTGGGTTTGAAGTGTTGACTATAGGGGGCTAGCAACCTAAGCTAGTGCCTCCAGATTCTCTTCAAGTTATATATACAGTGGAATTATGTTTTTGAAGTAGTCTTTCATATTGCCTCACGATGCTTAATCCTATGTAGGATCTTCATTCTGTCAATTCACCATTGTTTCCTTTTAGCCTATACAACTCCTTTAGCATTTCTCACAGTACAGGTCTATGGGAGACATTTATTTCTGCTTGTGTTCATACACAAATATCTTGCCTTCATTTTTAAGGTTAATTTTGTTGAAAAACCAATTCTGGGTTAACAGGGTTTTCCCTCATCCCCACAATTCAGCACTTTAAAGATGCTAATTCCAGAATCTCCTAGCCTCTTGCTTCTGATGCAAGGTTAGCTGTCATTCATATTGTTCCTCTGTATATAATCTATCTTTTAATATCTGGTGGCTTTTAAGATGCTTCCATTTCTGCTTTAAGCACTATTACTATGATGTGCTTTGTGTTTATCCTATTTGGTGTTCTGAACTTAACAGGTTTGAAATGTTTTTTTCATCTATCATCACTTCAATTATTTCCCTAACCCCATTCTATCATTTCTATTATCAAGGGAGCAAGATGAGGTTTTCTGCTTCCAGTAAATAAACTTTACTGTCTTGAAAACTCAAAGGGGCCATTCTACACTGTCATATATGGTTGATATGAGTTGGAATTGACTTGATGGTTTGGGTTTTGTTGGCACTGCTGAAGGATAAGTGTTGGACTTCACATTCAACTGCCCCTCCATGGGAGGAAGTTGAGTCTGTCTGCTCCAGTAAAGACTGAGTCTTGGGAAACTTTACCTAAAGTTTGTTATGAGTTGGAATCAACTTGATGGTAGTAGGTATAAAGGCATATGACATGCACAAACAGATGAGAACTTTCTATATGAGCAAAACTATGAATATATATATATATATTCGTTGTTTTCTAGTCTTAGTAATGCCTGCTGTCCTGTCTTTTCAGTTCATTGATTCCCAAAAAAACCGCACCCCAGCTCTCTTATATGCAGTCTTCTATTAGACCTGACAAAAGACAGGCTTCATTTGTTTATAGTCCTTATTTCTGTTGTAGTATTCTTCATTTGTAGCATTTCTACTTCTCTCTTTTAAAAATGTCTTTTCTCACATACAAAATCCTCATCTGTTTGTGCATGTCATAAGCCTTTATACCTACTACCATCAAGTTGATTGCAACTCATAACAAACTTTGGGTGAAGTTTTCCAAGACTCAGTCTTTACTGGAGCAGACAGACTCAACTTCCTCCCATGGAGGGGCAGTTGAATGTGAAGTGCAACACTTATCCTTCAGTAGTGCCACCAAAACCCAAACCATCAAGTCAATTCCAACTCATATCAACCATATATGGCAGTCCCTTTGAGTTTTCAAGACAGTAAATTTTATTTACTGGAAGCAGAAAACCTTATCTTGCTCCCTCGAAGCTTGATGTCTTGAGACTAGTGCAAAACCCATTATTCCATCTGGATACCTTATATACATATACAATACATGTATCCTAGTTGTCATAGTTATTTTAAAGACCATGTTTAACATTTGAGTCATCTGGATTTAGTTGTATGAACTATTTTCACTCTTGATGGGTTTTTGGTGTTGGGTTTTTATTTGAGGTGGGAGGCATGGGTTCTTTTTGTGTTCTGTGATTTTTTTTATTCAATAGTGGACATTGTATATCAAAAAATACTAGTGACTGATGTCAATTTTTTTTTCTGGCAAAGATTATGCTCTACCCTTTATCAAGCAATAGGTGTGGGGCTCTGAGTTGGTTTACTCTGTAGCTGAACTGGACTTGGGGTTTTTTTTATTTGATTAAATGAATTCACCACATAAACCAGAACCTGTTCTGTGGCAGAACATGGAGTTCTGCCCTGTGCTCAACCATCAGCAGGTCCTGTGTTCTCTGGCCCCAGGTGGACCCTGGATCCTAATCAGGGAAGGCCCAGAGAACTGTAAGGTTTCTCCACTTGCCTGTTGTGTTTTAAGGCCCAGGGCAGCAAGCTATTGATGTTTTTAAAATACCACTTCTGTTTACTGATTTTTTTTTCAGATCTTAGTTTATTAGCCAATGCAACAAATTCATCTGCCTGTTCATAATAGCATCGCCCTTTCCCCTCTTTGGAAAGTAATGGGTCTTGCCAAATTTTGGACTTTGATGAGGAACCTGACTTGAATCAACTCGTTTTAAGTCTTTCACATTACTCCCTGAGGTTTTTACATTCTCTGGTATCCCAAATCACTGTTATTTTCCAGTTTCTCATATTTGGTTGGTACTGTGTCTTTCTCCTTTCCTTAATGTTTATAGAGACCGCCTTTGAAAATCACTGTACTTGTCATTATCGTGGAATTTTAATAGAAAGCACACTAAGCATATATCTTCAATCTGCTCTGTTGCTGGGTAATTGTATTCTTTATAAGCTATGTGTGATTACCCAATAAGCAAGGCAAGCACAGGTTTACTTGTGCTTACTTACTAATCTTTAGGGAACAATTCCACATCTTTTCAGCATATCAAAGATTCTGCTGTTAGGAAGTCTGGTTATCTGTATTGGTATCTGTAACTCATCTCACCTTCCATGGGAATCATGGCCTCTTCAAAGACGTGATGGAGCCTGTGTGTATTGCGGTGACACAGTGCTTAAGCACTTGCTGCTAACCATGGTCACAGTTTGAATTTATACAGCTACTCCAAGGGGCAAACCCTGGCATTTTGCTCTCAGAAGAGCTCAGCCTAGAAAATGATATGGCTCAGGACAAGTGCTACTCTGCCATACTGGGGTACTCCGAGTCAGAATTGACTCAGTGGCCCCTAACACCAGAAGTCTTGTACAGTGCTCGTGGCACAGCTAGTGTTCAAAGAATACCAACGAAAAGCAATGTGGGGAGTAACGGAAATAAAAGAAACAAAAGAAATTGGGGAAATAATGGAGTCAAATGGTGTTATTTGGCTGGGATTATCTATCTCATTGGCTTTTAGAAATGATTTCTCATTCCTTATGAAAATGATGACTTGGTTAATATTATACTTGTTTTATTCTTTGGGCACTGGAAAAATACATTCCCCATGAAAATAAATAGAGGAAAAAGTTACGATGGTGACAAAATGCAAACCAGACTCAGTGCCAGGTAGTAATTCCAAGTAACATCAACCCTATAGGACAGATGAGAACTGCCCTGACGTGTTCCCAAGGCGGTCAGTCTTTATGGAATTCCTTACCTCTTCCCTTAAAGCAGCAGTGAGTGACTCCGACCGCTGACCTTTGGGGGAGCAACTCAATATGTGACCCACTATGTCATCAAGCCTCCTTATGATAATAATTGGAGTTGAATGCCTGATTTTTAGTTTTTGGTGTTATCTGAAAGAATGTAGATATAATTTTGAGTTTCTTCTATTTATAGAAATTGTCTTGGGCTGAGCCCTGGTGGCGTAGTGGTTGTGCGCAGGACTGCGGCCCACTGGGACGGAGGTTCAATTCCAGCAGTGGGGCTGGGCCTCCTACTCCCACCACTGGAGAGCAGTGATGCCCCCCCCCCCCAAAAAAAAAAAAAGAAATTGTTTCTTTATTCAGCTAATTTCCACTGTGAAAATTTTTAAAAATGCACTCTTCTTCTTTTCTTGTTGTTTGACCCCTAATTAAAAAACAGTTGTTTGACATAAATAAAAGGAAATATCAATGCACATGTAAGCATAAGTGCTTAATGTAAGTATGCATATATGTATACATATAACTAAAACTTAGGATATGATATACTTTCATGTAATACCACTTTAAGAAACACATAGTAGTTTAATGATAGTCTTGGTATGTTTTACTAGTCTTTACTTGCTTTAGTGTTCTTTTTTTCATACAGTTTTTGTTTCTAGCCCTTTGTGAAAATTGGGAAACTTGGTCAAAATGAGAACTTATCTTTTTTTAATATTAACTACATTTCAGAAATGTCTCTTTAATTTATTATGTGAATAGTTACTAAATCAATATTAGTTATTACTGAAAACCTTAGGGTTTTTTTCCTTAAAGATTTTTTCTGAGTTTTTATTTAGAAATACTTACAGATTCACAAGAAGTTGCAAAAACAGCAGATAGATCACCACATATTCTTTATTCAGTTTTTCCCATTGCTTACATCTTATAACTCAGTGCCACGAAATTAATGTTCGTACTACATCAAGGATTTCATTTTACTTGAATCCATAATCAACACCATGGAAACAGCCATTAGTAAGTCAAATGATATGTTACATTGGGCAGATTTGCTGCAAAAGATTTCTTCAAAGGGGCAAAAAAGCAAAAACCATCACTTAAGATTAAAGTCTGTCTAGCTCAGGTTATAGTGTCTTTCAGGAGCCTCATATGTATACAAAAGTTGGACAGTGAATGAGGAAGATAAAGAATTGATGCCTTTAAAATATGGTGTTGGTGGGCTGAGCCCCGGTGGCATAGTGGTTGTGCGCGGGACTGCAGCCCACTGGGATGGAGGTTCGATTCCAGCTCCATGGAGCAAAGGCTGGGCCTCCTACTCCCACCACCTGAGGGCAGTGATGACCAAACAAAAATAAAAATAAAAATATGGTGTTGGCAAAGAATACTAAATATACCATATTAATATACCAAATATATTAAGAATACTAAATATACCTGCCAGAGGAAGGACTAAACCTGTTTTGGAAGAAGTATGGCCAGATGAACTTAGCAGTGCAATGGCGAGGCTTCATCTCACATACTTTGGGCATTATCAGAAGGAACATGATATTTGCTAAAGTACAGGGGTCTACAAAAAAGAGGAAGACGCTCCATGAGATGGGTTGACAGTAGCTGCAATACTACAGTGGCCTCAAGCGTAAGAATGAGTGTGAGGCTGTCATAGGGTCAGGCTGGGTTTTGTTCACCTGTATATAGGATCGCTATGAGTTGTGACCAACTAGACCTAATTAACAACATTGCATATGTGTGTATTGCATATATCTGTGCCATTTTCTCACATGCAAATTTGCATAGTCATCACAATCAAGACAAGGACTTCTGTCACCTCAAGATTCCCTGGGGTAACATTTCTTGTGAAGTAAAATACGAGCAAAGCTGGATGGATTGATAACCCACCCACTGCCATTAAGTCGACCCATACTGTTTCCGAAGCAGTATTTCTTTAAAAGAGCAGAGTGCCTCATAGCAAGGGTTCCAAGACTAAATTTGTATAACAGATATTCTCACCTGGTGGGTTTGAACTGTTGAATTTGCCAACTTGCCTGATGGTGCCGCCAGAGCTCCTAATGCTAAAGCTAGAGGAGACTAAAATAGTTACCTTTAGAAACAAAAAGCCAAAGTTTGTAGCTGTATAGCCAAAGTTCAGTGCCACAATTATTTTAATTTGTATAGTGGTAGAAGAAGCTTATCTGCTAGACTCTAGCAGAGTCTAATATTTTTAGAATCAGAAGTAGAATAGGTCCTTAAATTTTTATTTGGGATATAATTGTTTACCAAAGAATTATACAGAGGTTGCAGCAAGGAGATGAACCAGTCTAGGTACAGGGTAGTAGCAATGAAATGTGCAGCTTTCCTCTGGTTCTCAAATGCTTCCTCCCACCGACTATCATGATCCCAATTCTACCACAGATTCAGCTAGACCAGGGGATGTACAGTGGAGTTGGAAACATGGGAAATTTAGGAGAGAGGAGCCCTTGGAACTAGTGGGAGAAGTGGTGACATTGGGAGGGTGAAGGGATGGTGGAGTCGAAAAGGGGAACTAATTTCGGGGATCTACATGTGACCTCCACTCTGGGGTGCGACAGCGGGGGGCGCGCGGGTACGGGGAGGTGATATATTGGACAGTGTACGATATGAAGAGGTAATAACAATTTGTAAATTATTAGGGGCTCATAGGGGAGGGGAACTATGCGGAGCTGGAATTCAAAAAAAAGAACTAGAGGAAAGGGGGAAAGAGGAGCTTATGCTGGGGGCTCAAGTAGAAAATGTTTGGAAATGAATGTGGCAACATGTGTACGAGTGTGCTTAATACAGATGGTGTATTGAATGTTATAAGAGCTTTAAGAGGGGGAAAAATAATATTTGTTTTTTCCTCCTTTCAATTATAAGGTGATTGGACATTTGCAAAAATAGAATTGTGTTTGGAAGAAAATAAAACATAATTCAAGTACCCAGAGATTATTAGAGTTACATTTTTGGTATATTTTCATCTGTGTATGTGTATGTATTTATAGTTACATAGCTCATTATGAAATGTGTAATTTAGTTCTTGTATTTTAGTTTATATCATTTTCCCATGTCCTTGGTTTTATATACAATGTACAACATCTGCCTTATAATTCAGGATGGATCTTCCTCCACTGCAATGTCTGTTTTAGTGTGTGTGTCTTTTAATTTTAACTTTGAGCACATTTGTACACAAATACGTTTTTAAAATAAATTTTGTTTGATTTTTAAATATTTTAAGCCAAAATATAAAAACAAAAAACAAAAACTTCACAGTGAGTGATTTCTGACTCCTGGTGACCTCTTTTATGTCGGAGTATAACTGGTCTCCGTAGTGTTTTCACCGGTTAATTCTTTTGGGAAATAGATTGCTAGACCTTTCTTCTGAGCTAGCTGTAGGTGCATTTGAACTTCCCAACTTTTCGATTAGAAGCTTACTGCACTAACTGTGTTTATGTACAATATCCAAATTGACTGGATGTTCAGTGACTCTCCACAGAGATAAGGACTAAATGCTCCTACTCGCAACATTCTAGTTGTTCCACATCCTCCCCAGTGCCTGCTTTAACCAAACTTAACTAATTAGAGTTGGCATTGACTCGATAGCAGTGAGTTTGTTTTTATAACTGAATTTTTGCCAACTTGATAAAGTATGAATGTGAAATAGAAATTATTTCTTTTTCCTCTAGTATATTTTGAATTTGTTTCTTTAGGAATGTGAGGTTTTGTACTGAAATTGTTATCTATTCACAGAAATTACATTCATTCAAATGTCCATTAAAAATGTTTTCCAATCCCAGATTAAAGTTTTGTTTGTTTGGTTTTTCAAAGAATTTTTCATAAAAACATTATTGTTTGTGTTTAGTCACAGAGGGATAAGAAAAAGTTTTCTCCAAAGAAATGTCAGCTGCCCTGGCCCTAAGACTGTTGGATCCTGGACAATCGCCCAAAGCACATTCACTCCTATGTTATGACGTCTGTATAGAGAATTGAGATAATTATTTGACTAATAGATCCTATGCTGTGTTTCTTCCTGTGAGCTTTTTTGAGGTCAAACTGAGTCTTTGGAAAGCATGTATAAAATAAAAATCAAATTCATTGCCATCAAGTTGATTCCAACGGCTTCTGTGGAATTCTCAGGCTATGTATCTTTTTTTTTTTTTTAATTTTTCTTTAGGCATCACTGCCCTGGTGGTGGGAGTAGGAGGCCCAGCCTTTGCTCCATGGAGCTGGAATTGAACCTCCATCCCAGTGGGCCGCAGTCCCGCGCACAACCACTATGCCACCCGGGCTCAGCCTAGGCTATGTATCTTTTCAGGAGCAGACAGCCTAGTCTTGCTCCCACCAAATAACCAATGGATTAGAGGGAAAATACCAGTTTTTTTGGTTTTTCTTCATGTCAGTGATTTTATGACTGCTTTTGATGTAAGAGTGGAAATTATTTACTTTAAGATGGATAAGGCTGAGCCCCGGTGGCGTAGTGGTTGTGCACGGAACTGCGGCCCACTGGGACGGAGGTTCAATTCCAGCAGTGGGGCTGGGCCTCCTACTCCCACCACCAGAGAGCAGTGATGCCCCCCCCCCAAAAAAAAAAAAAAGATGGATAAATGTACATTTATTGCATAATTTATTTTCCTTTTAAAAATTCCTTTCCCCTGAAATGTTTCAGGTTGAAAATATGTAATATATAAGCACATTGATTTTAAATGCTAAGAGGATAAAGGTTCTGTTCTTGTCAGAAAGATTTAGGAAATATTTTGACAGCATGGAAGCAAAGACTGCATCTACCCTTAAAAATCTGTATTCTCTGTGCTTACTCGCACAGCACCTAATGCTGGTTTTTAAAAAATATTTTGATAAGAAATTTTAATACTTCTTAAGTGAAAAATGAACTATATTATAATTATTATTGTTATTTTAGTACAAATGACCACAGACCTAATTGCTTGAACCTCTGCCCGTTAACTATATTTACTTTTTGGTCTTTCTGGTCTTCTGAAAGATAGTGTAAGCCTGCTGTCCTCCTAAAGTAATATTTTGGATTTTTTAATTTTTTATTTATGTTAATTTGTATTTGTGGAAAATGTATACCATTTTCCAAAATAGAAAGTAGTCAAAATCACAAAAGAGAAAAATCAACTCTGGGTCCATCTTTAATGTAAAATGAAAGCTGATTTTTTAATCTAATAACTGACTTGCTTACCCACCCCCTCTATTATTTCGGTGATTTTAACTGGAAGCTGTACCTGCTCATCTTTTCAACTTTCCTGCCGTGCCTGTTTGTTTTTGCATCTTGTGGTCACAAACTCCGCCTTCCCTTCTCTGGGCCCAAACAGCCAAAAAGCAAAGACTCCCATTAAGTCTATGCCAGCTCACAGTGGCCCCACAGCCCAGGGTAGAACTGGCCCTGCTGAAATCCAGACTGTGATCTAGGACAAGAGGCAACTTTTGGTTTCAAACTGCTGACCTTTGGTTCCCAGCCCAACTCTTAACAATTACACCACTTCATGACTCATCTGAGGATTTACAAAGTATAAATCACCGTGTATTTACAGCCTTTCATAAGGAGCCCTAGAGGCGCAATGGTTAGTGATTCAAACCCAGCAGCTACTCCTCCAGAGCTGCGGCTTCTGATAAAATTTACTCCTTTAGCAACTGTAGGAGAGACTTCTATTTTGTCTTCTTGAGTCACTGTGAGTTCTTCTAGACTTCATGACCGCAAGTGGGCAAGTTGGTTCTCTAGCTTTTTACTCTTCTTGTCCATGGTGCCTTTCCTCAACCAGTGCTTCAGATAGGCTACCCTTTCTGTCCTATAGAGCGTTCCCAGAAATTTATTCTCGTCCCCTACTCTGGATGTTTTTCAGGAGAAAGAGCACTATGCTGTGTACTGAATCATCTCAAAACATAGTGGCCAAGACAGCAATAATCATGTAATATGATCTCTGATGGTCCTGGGGGTTGTTCAGGCCTAAAGGTTCTCGGTAGGCACGTCCCATGGGGTTATATCAGAGGCAACCAGTAAGTCATATGTCATGCACTTTGTGTCTGGTTAATGTCAGGAATGACATTTTATTCTTACTTAGATTTCTGATGCCTACTAGAATAAATTAGTTAGACATGCTCTATATGTGAAATTTATCAGTAGAGTGATTTCTCCTCAGTCAGAATTCTGGTTGGGTTATTTTTTTTTCTTTATTCAACTGTGAGTTGATCTTGGTTTTACATAAGGAAGAGCTGGGCATAGTATCTTTTGAGGGATGATTAAAGAGTTGTGGGACATATTGATGGAGAGAGAGACTTCATAGAAATACAACAAAAGTAGAGAATTTTTAAATGAAACTTCGGAAAGCATAGAGAAGAAGGAAATTGAAAAGGACACTGATAATGTATCTGAAGTTGCTTATTCTTTGAACTTGAAGATTTTAGTTTGAGTTGGGTTCCTCTCACTTATCGGAAAACCTCTTAATACTCACTTATTAGTTTTTATTAGTTTTTATGTGAATCAGTCATTAAATCAGATCATAGACCTAAAAACAGATGGCCTTATAGGCATAAAAGGAGTCCCTGTGGCACAGTATTTAAGCACTCACTGCTAGCCAAAAGATTGGCAGTTTGAGCTCCTGGCAGTATGTGTCCATGAAGATTACAGCCTTAGAAACTCTTTGGGGCAGTTTTGCTCTGTTCAGTAGAGTTGACTTGTCCACAATTGACTGGGAGGTAAAGAGCTGGGGAGACATAAAAGTATTCTGCTGAAGCTAAAGCACATTGTAGAATTTTCTCTTTGATTTTTGTAAGCCATTTCTCTATTGATAATTAAATGTATTTTAAATAGGTTAGTTTCTTTAAAATCTTAATATGGAGAATCTGATAAATTGGCCATTTAAGAAATATTCATAGTAATGTATCTTAATTTTGCTAGTCTTTAGCTTTGCATCATCTTAAATTAGAAATGTACATAGCAAGAAGGAAAATGTATATATAGAAAGAAGTCTTTCTTGTCATTCGTATCAAGAAGGACCGGGGCCATTAAAGAACAAGAATCACATCATTACGAATGAGGGGGAGAGCCGGGTGGGGACCTAAGGCCCACTGGTGGGTAATTGGTCACCCCTTTACAGGGGAGTCACGGGGAGGAGACAGACCAGTCAAGGCACAGCCGGGCAGTGATGATGCATACAAGTTTCCTCTAGTTCCTGAAGCCTTCCTCCTCCCCAACCGTCATAGTCCCAACTCTACCTTACAAATCCAGATGGACTGGAGACGGTACCCTGGTGGAGAGGGCAGCTGGAGATATGGGGAAACCAAATGGATGAGCCCCTGTGGGCCAGTGGTTAGATTGGAGCTGCTGGCAGGGTAGAGAGAGCGTGGGGTAGAGAGACAGAACCAATGGCAAGGATATACACATAAGCTCCTATTTGAAGGACGGGCATCAAAGGAGTGGGTTGGAGGAGAGGTCGGGCAGTGTACGATATGACAGAACAGTAACAATGTATAAAGTATTGAGGGTTGGTGGGGGGAGAGAGCAGGGGAAGAGGGAAGAGATGGAAAAGCCGATACTAGGGGCTCAAGGGAAAAGGTGGATGATTGGAGAACGATAATAGCAGCAGACGTGTGAAGGTACTTGGCACAGTATGTTTATTTATGTATTGTGAAAAATGATGTACGAGCCCCCCATAAAATGATTTTTAAAAAAAAGAAAAAGAAAGACTGGCCTATGTTAGTTCCTCTGGGTGAAAATGTGAACCATAAATTCTCTCCCTTTCCAAAGCTTGCAATCTTGTTGGGTGTGGGGAGTGATAAGTCAAGTGCACAAATAACCACCATATGACACAAGCCTGATTGGCTGTGAATGCCATAGAGAGGTGCAAAGTTCATGAGCCTCTTGGAGGACCTGGTGTGGAATGGTTGTTTAGCACAACATTCGACATTTGTTTATTTTTTTTGAGATATAAGTCATACACATAACATGAACCTTTTAAAAAGTACAATTCGATGGCTTTAGTACATTCACTAGGTCTTGCTGCTGCCGCCACCAAGAGCTAATTCCAGAATAAGCTTTTTTTCCCTTTTATGTTTAACTGAGGTGTGTTCCTCAGCTCTCTAATCCTGTCACTTTCTTTGGCCAATGTTGTTATTTATATTGATCACCTGACCCTTGTAGGCATTTACATTTGCAGCCCACATTGAAAGGTTGTCTTGGATTCACTCAACTGGGAGTGCTGGCATGGGGAATGGAAGTTGCTATTCTGCAGCCCTTCCCCTACCAGCCCCCGCAGCCATCCTTTTTCCCACTCTTACCTCCTGAGTCCTTTTTAAAATATTCCCCACCCCACCCCTGCCCCCAAACTTCTCCGCCACAGCCCTTTATGAGTACTGACTTGTCATCACCTTCTAATCTCCTTAGAATAAAATCCAAGTCCCTTTTTTTGACCCCTGCCTCTCTCAGAGCTCATCACTTTTCACTGATTCTCTCCTATCAGAGTGACCTTTGTTGGTTCCACAACACACTAAACTTGTCCTCTCTTCACAGTCTCCTCTTTGATATTTACATATTTGATTGCTTTTGTCACTCATAGTTCAGGTTAAATATCTGCTCAGAGAAACCTTCCCTGCTCCCCACATCTAAAGTAGCTAGCTCCCTGGATGCACTGCACACAACCTTGTTTGAGGCATCTGCTCTCCACCTGTTACTGTCTCCATGTTGTTTTGTGGTGGTTAAATATCTCTTGTCTGTACTACAATCAGAGCAGGCCCCTCGATTTAAGCAGGACATGGAACTTTGTATACGCTTGATCAAAAAGTTGAATGCAAATGCTTGCCCTGAATTGTGGCCCCTAGTGTTGTTGTCATCTGCCTCTTTCTACCTACTTTCTAACTTCTAGGAATTTGCCAGAACCTCTAGTTTACTGGTAGTGCTTCTGCGATCTTACATCCTATTCTCATTGTCTTTATGACTTTACCTCTTTTCCAATTGCTGAGTGTTATTTCGATAGGGTGTTTGCATGTAAGAGATTTACATGTTGTCACCTGCGAGTTGAGATATAGCAATCAGGTTACAAGCCATAAATATAGGCCAAGTTTAGAAAGCGAGGCTTGTTTTTGCAGAGCAGTACTTCAGTTATTTGAATGGTAGAAAATAAGGTTAAAAGCATATGGCGAGGCCATATTAGAACCAAACCCACTACCACTGAGTGGATTTGGAGTCATTTCAACCCTTCAGGACAGGGGAGAACTGTTCCTATGGCTTTCAGAGACTGTAACTGTTTACAGGCATAGAGAGCCTCATCTTTCTCCCTTGGAGGTGCTGATGGTTTCAAACTGCTAACCTTGCAACAAGCAGCATAACTCATAACTCCTAGGCCGTGCCAGAGAGTGTCTGAAATCGTTTGATGGAGACATTGTACTTAATGCAGAATGCCATGGGGTTTTTTTAATAGAAGTGTGATAGGAAGAGTCATTAAGAAAAAAAAAATTTTTTTGTGGGGGTGGGCATCACTGCTCTCTGGTGGTGGGAGTAGGAGGCCCAGCCCCACTGCTGGAATTGAACCTCCGTCCCAGTGGGCCACAGTCCCGCACACAACCACTACGCGGGGCTCAGCCCAAGAAAAATTCTTTAAAGAAAAAAAGAAACAAGCCTGACAGTAATAGATTTAAAAAAGGTTGCCAGGAAGGAAGTTGCTGTAATGATCTGAGGAGGATCAAGTATGGATCGGAACCAAGATAGTGGTCACAGAAGTAAAAAAGAGGAGCAATGGAGTAAAAAAAAAAAAACATGGATGAATTGCTCTGTGATAATTATAGTTGAGCAAAGCAAGTCATATTTTGATAGAGTAATTGATTGTATGGACAACAATATTGAATATGCCTTCAAAGTATAATGAGTTTTTAGATGTCCTTCATAGGAATTTATGAGAGATAGGAAATAGAGGCAGTCACTATCTGGAAGCATTGCTGGGTGGAGGGTGTTTGTTCAGCTCTGGTATATTTAGTATCTCTGTATGTTGGCAAGAGGTCAGAAAATGTTAATGAATAATGTAAGGTACATGTGTTATTCTATCTGACTCCCTTTCTTCTCACATCGAGTTACAGAATTTTCAAAACAAAAGAACTTAAAAAAAATCAAACCTGAAGTCTGTATTTAGTTTAGCCTTTTTATGTGATTACGTAGAAGCCTTTAATTCTGTTTTTATCCTAGCCTACTTGTGAGATTAGCCAATTAAAAAGAAAAAATTATTTAATTTCTTTACTGGAAGGTTATCTCTATGTAAGAATTATCTTAAAAATAATTATTTTTAAGGTATTAAACTTCTATTTACATTAAATAAGACTAAATTTAGCGTGACTGAAATAAATTGGGAAGTTTATTTTATAATAAGCAAGGCAAATACAATATAAGAAGGTAACACCTGAAACACAATAAAACCATATAGTGAAGAAATATACAATTATTTTCCAATGTTCTTAGATTAACATGCATATTATAATTGGTTTTTAAAAAATGAGTTGAACCTGTATTGGAAGCCTGGACAGGATACTTCTAAGTCTGCCAGCTTTATTTTGTTTCTGAATTTTTAAATGATCTACTTGTTGATACATATTTTTTTCTAACTACAAACTCCCTGAGGGTAGAGATTGTTTTTTGTGTCTCTGCCCTTTCTGTCTTTCTCAAGTTATTTTGCTATAATATATAGATCTTTACTCAGACATTGACCTATGATTTCCACTTTGTCCAATGTTCATTCTTCTTCTCACCACACCCACACTTTTCTCTTACTCAGGCGCAGTTGTTAGCTCCAGTGGGTGTGCAGAGGAGAGCTACTGCAGTAGGGGTGTTGAGGCTATGTGACCTTTCAGAAGAAGATTGCCAGCCCTGTCTGCCCACATGCCTCTGAGTGGGTCCAACAGCCAGCCTCTTGGAGCAGTCAAGCACTAACTTGTCACGCCACCCAAGAACTCCTGAGGAGGCCATGCTATTGTTGTCATAGTGCCACTGAGCATTTTGACTCACGTTGACCTTCTGTACAACAGGAAACACAAACACTGCCTCACAGAGCTCCTTGCTGTATTGAAAAAGCAAAAAACAAACTCACTGCCATTGAGTTTATTTTGACTCATAAGGACCCTCTGGAGCAGGTAGAACTGCCCCTGTGAGTTTCCAAGACTGTCACTCTTTATGAGAGCACAAAGGCCCTTCTTCTCCTTTGGAGCAGCTGGTAACTTCGAATTGCTAAACTTGCAGGTAGCTGCCGAGTTTATAGCCACCGCGCCACTGTGGGAAATTTACCAGTAAAGAATTTGTATGCTGGATAACTTACAGGTAAACCTTTCCACAGTACTTTAAATAAAAAGATATTAAAGGTAATTTTTTAACAAGACCATCTAACAAAATGAAAAGTCAACAACCAAGGAAAGTTTTGCTATATATTTCCATACACATAATATCTTGGTTCCATTGATATTTTTATACCTTTTAAGGCAATTTCATTATTCAATCCATTTTTTTGTTTCCATGTTGGCAGTTTACAAATGATGCCATTTAGTTCCCATCTGAACTGAAGGTTCTGTGATCAAATAGCCTTGTCGATAAAGACAAAACCATGACAGTGAACTGTCCCATGCCCCATTCAGATGAGTAGTTCATGGCCCCACAAGCCTCATATCATTTTCCATTATGCTGTGTCCAATTTCTCTCCACTTTCTTCTACGCTGACTTCCTCCTCTTTTTTACAGACCCCCTTCCTCTTTTTGTGCCCTAACTAAATTTAACAAGAGGGTGTTTTTTGTTTTCTCTATTGTTTCTTTTGGCTCATATAGATTTCCTTCCTTTTGCTTTTATTTGCAATGGCTATATCTTGCACAGTTGGGGGAACTCCTTGAACACAGAAGTCATCTCTCCTCCCCCCTTCCTCCAAAATTAGTTATCTCAGAGTAAAGGATGTTTTATGTAAGTTATTTTTGATGTGTGTGTGTGTGTGTGTAAACTCGTAAAACATAACTGGAAATAAATAAAATTTCTAAGTAAATAACTATGAAAAGTAACATGGAATGATGGTAAGAGAGATGGGGTAATTGGGATATGTTAAACAGGATTCTAATCCTGCCCGATTTCTCTGTGGAGTCAGAGAATATTCTCTCTAGGTTAGGAGCCCTGGCGGAATAATATTTGCTTGCTCAACTGTTGACCAAAAGGTTGAGAGTTCGAGCCCACCAGTGGGTCATGGAAGAAGAGACTTGGTGATGATCTACTTCCTTAAAGATTATTGCCCAGAAGCTCCTGTATAGAGTTATAGAGTTGTATAGAGCTCCTGTATAGAGTTGTATTCGGTTAGCTAGGGTGGCTATGAGTCACACTACAATGACACAACAGCAATAACTATAGTTAGTTTTAATTGTGGCTAGGCACAACTGCTTTACTAAGCCAGTTCTTAGGGGGTTATGACGTAACATTGCGGTTGTCAAATCTTCAGCAGACATAAACAGTACCTGGGGAGACTTGTTAAAAATGCCCATCTTCCTGAAATTAGTATTCACTAGATCTTAGGAAGGTAATTTTAATGCAGGTCATCAACAAATCACATTTTGGGAGGAAAAAACCAAAACAGTGACCTACAGTATAAAGTACAAACTTTTGATATGGCTTAAAGTTTTGCCCCATCCTCCCATCCAGACTCATTTTCCATAGGTCTAGACCACACATTCTGTGCATCAAACATGCTAAGCCTCTTAGAGTCCTCAGCTTGTCTCACTTTCTCACGCTTTTATTCCCTGCACATACATGTTGGTTCCTCTGTCTGCAGCTTTCTTCTCCTTCTCCCTGGTCCTTTATTTAGCCCTCCTTTTCAAGCGAAGGTCAACTATACTCTTCCTCGTTGTTGGTTTCCTCGTCCGTCCTCCACTAGATTGTGCTTTCCCTGAGGACAGAGGCTCTCGCTTTCATCTCTGCTCACCCAGTATCTGGCACGTTGCAGATAAATATACCAAACCCAAACTCACTGAGTCAGTTCCTATTCAGAACTGCTCACTGGAGTCTCAGAGACTGTGGATGTTTATAAGAGCAGGCTGCTTCATCATACTCCTGAGGAGCAACTGGTGGATTCAAACTGTTGGCCTTACAACTAACAGCCCAACCCGTACACCACTATATACTCCTTCCATAGCTATACAGCAAATACTAAATCAAAGAACCGCTTGCTTTTGGGAATCATTGAGCATATTTATGCCAGTGAGTCGATTCCAACGCACAGTAGCCCTTTAGGACAGGGGAGACCTGCCCCTGTGAATTTTCATGACTGACTCTTTTCAGGACTGCCGAACTTGCAGTTAGCCGCCCAGCTCTTAACTGTGAGGCCACCAGGTCTCCTGTCATACCACCAGAGCATCCTATACCTAAACAAATGCTGCGCACTCCACTTTGTATTCTGAGAGTCTTCGTGTGGTTTTAAATGGCTAGTATACTTTCATTATACAAAAGCAAATCCCATTTGTGTTGCTGAAGGAGCAAAAAGATTAATAATCAATAAGGTATCTTGGCTACATACCTTTTTTTGTATGTATTGATCAACATACCATTTATGTATGTATTGATCGATAGCTTTCATCCTGTACAAATATCTGTATTTCAGATGGAGCAGCTATCAGATGAAGAAATTGATCATGGCGCTGAAGAAGACAGTGACAAGGAAGATCAGGACCTGGACAAAATGTTTGGAGCCTGGCTTGGGGAGCTAGACAAACTTACTCAGGTTAGAATTCACGTTTTAGAAAAGGGTTTCAGATTTGAAGTCATCACCAGATGCTAAAAGTTTAATGTATAGCTGTAAGGATGAGGACGTAAGTTCTAAATTATGGTCAGAAAGGGAAAATGTTCAAAATATTAACAAGTACTTGGATAGTAATTCTGTAACACAAGATACTATCTTCTGTAGTTAAGGAATTTTTAAAACATACTGTGTCAGAGGTTTTTTCATTTGTTTCATACATTTGAGATTGCTAACAAAATAATTTTAAAGTCTAAATATAGCATATCCAGGCCCAGTAAATTTGAGAACATTTTACAACATAATTTCTTCTTGTGTAAGTATTTTCTCTGACACATTTTCCAGAATACTGACAAAATTTTAGTCAGGGTTGCATTTTTAAAACCCTGTCAAAGCCTTTTTATTTTGTTTTACTGGACCTTGGGTTTTTTACTTTTAAAGAGATTGACCTTGTCCTCTAAGACAGAATACTCAGAGTAAAAGGGTACCAGAATACTCAGAGTAAAAGGGTACCATTGCCCTAGGTAATAGTCTATATTCAATATAAGAAGATGCTTATGTTTATTAAAGTAAATTTAACTTAGTAGCAGAACATTAGAACAAAGCGTAGCTTCACTGGTCTGTAAGAATGCTGCTGAAATGATTTGGGTGGACAACGACTTGGTGACTAACTAATGGGGGACGTTGTTTCATTATCAATATCAATATCAGTTTGTTTCATTAATTGCTCCTCTTGTGGTCTGGAATTGAAACTGAGAAACTCATATATAATGCTTACTAAATCATTTTAAAAGGCAAACATTTCTCTGAATCCAATCTGTTAATACTGAGTCTGGGGAAGAATACTGAGTAGGATAATTTATTCCCTTCCTCTGCAATCAGAAGGAGTGGCATTATCTGTTGTAAAAAAAAAAAAAAAAGTCTTTTCCCTTGTCTGTACTCCCAGATCATTTCAGTTTTCTATGCTAGGGGAAAAAGAAGAAGGAAGCAACGCAGAGGAAGTAGAAATGGACAGCATGTGAAAGAAAGGATGCAAGGACCAATTGGCTTTGGGGGTGGGGAGGGGTGGTGGTGGGCCTAGAACGTGTGCTTTTAGTGTCTAAACTTGGGAAGAGGCCCCGAGGAGGAAGAACAGTGGCTGTGGCTCAAGGATTCTGATCTTTCTGCCACTGTAAACAGTCGTTCTGCTAGTTTGGAGCCTTTGCTTTTTTGCCTCCTTGGAAAACTGGGCTTTACAACAAGACCAAAAATGGTTGAATAGAAAATGATATTTGGGGCCGAGCCCCGGTGGCATAGTGCTTGTGCGCGGGACTGCGGATCACTGGGTTGGAGGTTCAAATCCAGCAGTAAGACTGGGCCTCCTACTCCCACCACCATAGGGCAGTGATGCCCCCAAACCAAAACAAAACAAAAAGCCAAAAAACAAAATGAAAAAAAAAAAGAGAGAGAAAATGTTATTTGTTAACATATCCCCCTCCCCCATTTTAATGATAATGATGCCTTCACTGAAAACCTTGCTTTTCTATAGTTATGGCTCTCCTCAGCATTATATAAATTTGCCATTAGAGATGAAAACTGTTGTGTTGTATGGCTCACCGCTAGCAAAGTGCCTTCTTTATGTCTCAAATTTAAAAAAATATATTTTACTAGTGACTTGGTTCAGCCGCAAGTGTCATGTTTATTTCATTACTCTAGTCCCCTGGCATAGTCTCATCTGTGCAGTGTTAATGGCATAATAAAGCAAGTTTAGATTTAAGATTGGTGGATCTTCTAAAATATTTTGTAAAACCATGTATGTTTGTATTTTCTTAATAGGGAGTGTTGATAGTTTCTTTATTAAATTCTTAACTCCAAAAATGTTTTAAAAACAGCACTTTCTACTCTGTTACCTTTTGTTGGGAGGGTGATCCTCCAGAAATACTTTTTACTATCTCTTTTGTTGCCTTGATATCACCATATACACAGCAGATAACAATAAAATTTGTTTATTTGAACTCATAAGTAGAATGATTTTTTAATATCCTCAAATATATTCAGTTTTTTAAAAAAAAAAATATATATATATATATATAAACAAAGTCTTCACTACCTTAATGTTTTATTTCTACTGAGAGTAGGATTAGGGTGTAAATTGCAGCAGGAGGATAGAGTTTGAGATTAAAGGCCACACACACACACACGTGTACATATATAAAATATATAGATTTATTTTAATACTACCTTGATGTAAATGAATAAAGAAAATAACATTCTGATTTAATTCTACAAATAGGATATCCAGCTGTTTTTAAAACTTTGAAATCCATTTGACTACAATTTATATTGTAAGAATTTTTATATAGTTGCAGTCTGTAACTCAAATTTTTATAGAAGTAGTTGAAAGTAAAAATTTTAATTTAAAACATCAAACATTTTCCTAATCAAAGATTAGGGAGAGAAAAAAAGTCACTAAAAAGGCAGTGAGATAACACACAAGCCATCCTTTTGCTGAAGTACTATATAATTGTAGCCTTGTTACAGAGAGGGTCTGGCAGTTTAACTAGATGACAGTTTGCCCCTATCTAGATAGGACAAGGGTATTTCATCATTGTCTGAAGTTGTAGCATTTCTGTTAAGTTCTTGGGTTTCACTAATTTTGAACCTAGAACTGCCCCTTATCTGAGGGTACTTTTGGCCAAGAACGAGACTCTACTGGACCCAAACCAAATCCCTTTAAGGAAAGTGATACAACTTTCAGCAGGGTTCCTTTCTGTCTCTTATCATTCCATATCCAAATACCTAGCTTATTTGTAATGAGTATACATATGTAAAATGAAGTCAGTCACTATCCAGTGGGAAGATATTGGCTCTGAACTATGACAGCCTCAATTATTTGTGTGCTTCAAAAGTAAGCATACATCTAAACATTGAAGTAATGACAAAATTTCTATGTGACAACCAGCTGTACTTTTCTTAACGCTATTTTTTTAAATTTCCCTAATATACAATGGCTGCAACAATGGACTCAAAGTTAACAATTGTGAAGATAGTACAGGACCCAGCAGTGTTCAATTCTGTTGTTCAAGGTTCCTTCATGTAGCACCTAACAACTTCAACAAGCTTGCTTCAAGTGCTTGTTTGAAAATAAGGAACCCCGGCGGTTATGCATTGGGCTGCTTAACACTAAGATCAGCAGTTTGAAACCACCAGCAGCTCCATGGAAGAAAGCTAGGCTTTCTACGCCTGTAAAAACTTACAGCCTCGGGCGGAGCCCTGGTGGCGTAAGTGGTGAGTGCAGGACTGCGGCTGTCAGGATCAAGGCTGGGTAGCTCCCACGACCACCAGAGGGCAGGGGTAAACCCACAGGAGCATTTCAACTCTGTCCTACAGAGTCATTTTGATTTAGAATGAACTCAATGGCCCTGAGTTTTAAGACTTTTTAATGCTATTATTTAGAAGGATATTGGTTTTGTTAATATGGGTGGGAACTCACCTCATGATAAAAAAAAAAAAAAAACTTACCTATATAGATAATATGTAATTGAAGCTTGAATTGAATATATCACTTGGTAAACATTCTTTTTTCAAGAGTTTGGATTCTGACAAGCCCGTGGAACCTGTAAAAAGATCTCCTCTTCGCCAAGAAACAAACATGGCCAATTTTTCTTATCGCTTCTCCATATACAACTTGAATGGTAAGATGGAATTGGAAATAATACTTACAAGCGAATGCTGAGTTACATAATATAGGAGCAGTACGCCTGCAGTTCCCAGCAGCCCAAGATAAAAACTACCTGGGTTGGTTTTTGATCCCCTTGATTAGTTATATTACTAATTCAAATTACTACAGAAGAAATAAACAGAACTGAGATAGTTTTCTACCTGATTAACAGTAATTGACAAAGTGCATGTTCATTTGTAAGCCTGAACAAAATTAATTGCATTGTGATACTTTTCACTGGGTTTAAAGTCCAGTGAAATTCCTTGAAATTTAAAAATTAGCCCTCTAGCCTTACTTCTTGTACTCTATTCAACTTGATAGTACTTGGAGTTGACATTCCCATCTAATTTTTCTCAGCCTTTTATTTTTCTCTTTTTTGATTTCATTTCTTTAAATATTACTGTTACTACCAGAACACAGGAGTTCTGGTTTAAAAAAAAAAAGTGGGGGATGTGGTTAAAACCAGGCAGCAGTATATGACTTTTGCATTATATTTTATTCCCCTCTGATTGCTTCTAATTTTAAAATGGTCAAGCATTTCCTTGTCAAAATTTTATTGGAATTGAAGACCCAAAAAATTATAAATATGTTAGTTGTTGAGCCTTATTACCCACAAGGCTGACCTTTTTGCTTCTCCCCTTGGAGTTATTACCTGGGGTGTAATGGATCGAATACACTTTTTGGTTCACTGCGTCCCAGAAACAATGTGTGTGCTTTCCTTGCAGAAGCTCTGAATCAGGGAGAGACCGTGGATCTGGATGCCCTCATGGCTGATCTCTGCTCCATAGAGCAGGAGCTCAGTAGTATTGGTTCAGGAAACAGTAAACGTCAACTCCCAGAATCAAGAGCTTCTCAGAAACTACCTGCTAGTCGACATGCTTCAAGACATGGGACCTCGAAGGGATTGTCTTCTTCATCAAATAGGATGACTAAACCTTCACATGCCAACTACTCTCTGGATGACATCACTGCCCAGTTAGAACAGGCCTCCTTGAGCATGGATGAGGCTGCTCAGCAGTCAGCACTAGAAGATCCTAAGCCCTTAGTCACTAACCAGCACAGAAGAACAGCCTCAGCAGGCACCGTGAGTGATGCTGAAGTACGTTCTTTTAGCAACTCTTCTCGGTCCAGCATCACTTCTGCAGCTTCTAGCATGGATTCTTTGGACATTGATAAAGTAACTCGCCCTCAGGAACTGGATTTGACACATCAGGGGCAACCAATTACTGAGGTAAGGAGATGGAACTATTTTCTGTATAGTTTTTGATGTTTTATACCAGGGAGGTGAAGAATGTATCTCATTTTCCACATATAATGCACCCATGTAAATAATGTGCTTGTGCATATCATGTGCCCAGCACACAGAGCAAACCAGCGCAAGATTTGTACAGTTTGAAAACAAACAAAACCATATTTGTTCTTTTCATTAAAATTGGGTAGTTCTCATTACTTTTGTATTTTATACCTAAAGTGTGTGAAAGACACCCTGACCTAAGTTTTAAAATTACACCTTAAAATAGTACGTTACCAGACAAGATTATCACAAAGATAATTGAGATTTAGCCTCTTTTTTCTTTTAGTCCTATGACTATATAGAAATCTTCGAATTGTCAGTCATTTCACATGATTAAAAAAAGTTAACTTAGTTTATAAATGATGACAATTTACAAAGCCATCATAGTTAGTAAACTCATCATGGCTTTGTAGTGTTTGCTTGTTTTAGGGTCATACCTTAGAAAGAAAGGAAGGAAGAAAAAGAACTGATCTCCCTTGTATCCTTCTAAGATTCCAGTTCTCAGTAGGTTGTAGTTACCTTTTCTGCGTTTGTTCTATTTTATGACCAAAGAGTCAGTCTGGTTCAATAGAAAAAGCAACTGCACTTGAAAGCAGAAATCTTGATTCTGAGTTTTGCTCTTCCAGCAAACACAATTCAAATGCCATGGGCAAGGCTACCAGCGTCCCGTGGTGTAATGTAAGAATGTAGGATCGGGATTCAGTTGAATAGTGATTTGGTAAGCAAACAATGAATGAAGCAGAAATAGGGATTAAAACCATTCCTCTAGGGCTGAGCCCAGGTGGCGTAGTGGTTGTGCGCGGGACTGCGGCCCCCTGGGATGGAGGTTCAATTCCAGCAGTGGGGCTGGGCCTCCTACTCCCACCACCGGAGAGCAGTGATGCCAAAAAAAAAAAAAAATTCCTCTATTCATAGTCCTGCCCTGCTATCTGTCTG
>PVJH01007059.1:0-36705 GCA_004026705.1 Nesogale talazaci | reverse complement strand
GCAAACAATGAATGAAGCAGAAATAGGGATTAAAACCATTCCTCTAGGGCTGAGCCCCGGTGGCGTAGTGGTTGTGCGCGGGACTGCAACCCACTGGGACGGAGGTTCAATTCCAGCAGTGGGGCTGGGCCTCCTACTCCCACCACCGGAGAGCAGTGATGCCAAAAAAAAAAAAAATTCCTCTATTCATAGTCCTGCCCTGCTATCTGTCTGAATAAGAATTTCTCCTAAGTAAAAAGGGAACCAACAGTACTCTGTCTCCTTCCTTGTGAACTGGTTCAGGGAATGTGATTGTGAACAGGTTTGGTTTTTTTTTTCATAATGGCAGTTTTCCACGTATCCTACAGTGGGAATAGAGAATGGATTTGTTATGTAATACCTTTAGCTAAGGTGGCATGTGATGAAGGTGAGTTGATTATTAATTCAATTTCATCCGTAGATGGCAATTCAGTCACAGAGTAGGAGTCAGGAAGAAGATAACAATGAGAGGAAATAAAGTCAGTGTTGTGAACTAGCTTTTGCTTTCAGTGTTTCCTAATACAGGTAAAAGAATCTACTTAAGAAAAATATTGCAGGGCTGAGCTCTGGTGGCGTAGTGGTTGTGCATGGGACTGCGGCCCACTGTGATGGAGGTTCAATTCCAGCAGCAGCTTCATTGGATGAAAGGCTGGGCCTCCTACTCCCCCCACCAAAGGGCAGTGATGCCTGTCCCCCCCCCCCCAAAAAAAAGAAGAAAAATATTGCAAAGTATTGTTTAAAGCAGGGGTCGTCAAATGTGGCCCACAGGCCACATGCAGCCCACCGAGGACATTTATCAGGCCTGCCAGGTGTTTTTGCTGCTCCCTTCCAAGCTTAGCAGTTGACCTCATCCCTGGCCCACAATGAATTTGTTCATAGTTGGGTTTTTTTTTACTTTACTCCAGCCCTCCAATCGTCTGAGGGACAGTGAACTGGCTCCCTGTTTAAAAAGTTTGAGGACCCCTGGTTTGAAAGATTGCAAGATGGGGTAGGGAGGGGGAAAAGAGGAGCTTGGGCTGAGTCCTGGTGGCGTAAGTCCTGGTGGAGTGCGGGACTACGGCCCATGGGCTTGGCGATTCAAATCCAGCAGCGGCTCTCAGGAGCAGCGCTGGGTAGCTCCCACAACCACCAGAGGGCAGTGATGCCCCCCCCCAAAAAAAAGAGGAGCTGATATCCAGGGCTCAAATACAAAGTAGATGCTTATCAAATAATGATGGCAACGTGTGTACAAATATGTTTGATACACTTAATGTATGGATTGCTATGTGAGATTGATTCTCTAGAGAAACAAAACAAGGACACTTATGATTTTATATATATTTATGTAGATTGACATATATACAACATGAAATAAACAGCTACTTAGTCTATGGAGCAGTGCAAATGCCTCAGTGCAACTCAATTCCATGAGACAGTAACACACTGGTAGTCCTTCAAGTCTTGAGGGCCTCCGTGTGCAAGTCAAGGGAATAGACAGCTGAGTCCCCTGTAGAGGGCAATAAAGCCACAGGCAGCAAACAGCAAGGCAGGTCACCCACAGTCAGCCAGATGACAGGGTCCGACAGTCCCCAGCTCAAGCAGTGTATGCTCCAGTAGCATGGTAAAGCAGGTCTTGAAGGAACCTCAAACTACAGCAACACAGTCCACGGATTAGGTGACACATAGGTTGTGTACTTTGCAACTGGAGGCAGAGAACCAGCTAAGGCACCCACACACTGGTCCATTCATCAAAAAGAAAGAGAACAGGAAAGGCGAAGCTCACAGAGCCATTTATTTCACCACCCTTCAATTGGAGCCATTTACCTCTCCACCCATGTGTTCATTGGCCAGGTTGGCACAGTAAAGCTACCTATCACGATTGCTATAGGAATTGTAAGAGCCCCCAATAAGGTGAACTTAAAAAAAAATAAAGACTGCAAGGAATTTATACTCATTATTTTAAATAATCAATTCCCCTCCCCCATCCATTTAGTTCTTTAGATTAAAATCTTTTCAGTCACTAAGTCTTGGCTTTTAGCCACGTGCTTTGCCTCTAAATTTTTTTTAATTTAGGCATCACTGCCCTCTGGTGATGGGAGTAGGAGGCTCAACCTTTGCTCCTGTGAGCTGGAATTGAACCTCCATCCCAGTGGGCCGCAGTCCCTGCGCACAACCACTACACCACCAGGGCTCAGCCCTTGCCTCTAAATTTTATTTACATTGTTGTTATTGATACTTAAAAAACATCCACCAGTTTAACAGTTTCTACATGTACAATTAAAGATACACATATTGCAAATTGTATGACCATTGTCACACTCTTTCTGATTTCTGAGTTGTTCTTCAACCCACTGCATGCTATGGTTCCTATCTCATCTTTTGAGTTGTTATTGTCAATTTGATCCTATACAGATTGTGCCTAAAAAGACATAATGCCCAAGGCATTTTTTTTTAACTAGGCCAGCTAAATTATTGTTAGATTTCAAGATTCTTCTGTGAACTCATTGATATTCACTTGATGGTAGCTGAGCACTGTCCATTTCTTCTGGTTTCAGAGCAAAGGAAGCAGTTTTTTGTGGAGGCATTTAACCACACATATTTCTTATGTGCCTTTGATACCTGACTCTCCTCTTTTGTTCCGGTGAATAAAAACCACTTGGGTCTCAGACATTTGCAAGCCTGTAAGACCCCAAGCACTTTGGAGTTAGAGTTAGAAAAGGAGCAAAAAGCACATTCGGTCATTTAACTCAGGTGACCTCTGAGAGCCTGACCCTAAGCCTCCAAACCAACAAACCAAATTTACGATGTATTTGGTGGTACATAAGCAGCTTCAGCAGCTACTCATTTTTAGCAGTGGTGGTTCAATTTTGGTGGTGGTTTTGCCAATTCAACTTTTTACAGTATATGATTTATTGACAACAATTATAAGAACTGGCCATTAACCTTCCTTTTCCTTCTCCCTTCTCTGGCTACCTCTAGTAAATATTGGTCTTCGTTTGCCTTTTCTTTTTATTAAAGTGATATCATTTGCCCTTCTTTAATCGACTTAATTCCCTCAGCTCAAGTCTTCATCCCTAATGTAGCGTGTATCAGACTTGGTTTCTCCTGCTGTCTGTGCAGTATTCCATTGTTTATATGTACCACATTTTGTTAGCTATTCATCTGCTGATGGACAGCAGATGAACGATTGTGAACGATTGTGCATGGTGCTGTATGGAATATTGTTACTCAAGTCTCTTGTTGAGTCTCATAAGTCCTATAAGCAGGGGAACTGTTGCCTTAAATGGGAATTATATTTTTAGTTTTTTTGAGAAACTTTCATGTTTTCCACAGCAGCCCTATCAACTTACATTCCCAGCAGAAATGGATAAAGGTTCTAATTTTCCTGTATTTGTTATTTTTTTTAATAAATCTTAGCCAACCTAGTAAGAGTATAATAATATCTCCCAGTGGTTTTGTCTTCCACTTTTCTGATCATCTTTTAGTGGGGTTTCAGACCATCTGAATGTCTTTTCTGAGTCTCTTCTTTGCTGTTTTATAATTGGGCTATTTGTCTTTATGTTATGTGACCAAGGTTTTATATATAATGTGGTTATTAGATCCTTGTCTGATAATATGGTTGCTGAAGATGGGTACCTAGCTATTTCGGGGCACCGTGGAACATAAAATGTATTATAAATCATGGTAGTTTGGTGATAAATCTCAGTTTTATTCTTTTCAAAAAAAAATAATTCACAAGTGGCATCAATCTAAAGGATAAATTTATTAAAATTTATTGATGCTATATGGATAAGGGTCCCATAAAATCTGCAAACTTATTTCTACTTCATATGTCATGATTATATTTAGCATTGACTTTTTAAACATCGAAACAAAAGACACTCCCTGCCATCAGGTCAATTCTGACTTATAGGGACCCTATAGGACAGGGGAGAAATGCCTCTGTGGGTTTTCGAGACTGTAACTCTTTGCAGGAGGAGAAAACCTCCTCTTTCTCAGACAAAGCTGCTGGCCTCGCAGTTGGCAACCCCGCGCTTAATCCCACTGCACCACCAGGGCTCGCTTCACTTCTGAGTATGTGCTGTTGGACAGCTTTGAGAGTTACCTGTGGAATATGAGCAATACTTTTCATCGGAGCTCTTGTTATTTTGGTCATTCTGTGTTTTGTTAGTATTTCTTCTCCCCTGATTAACTCCTGAGTTGGCTCAAGAGCATGTGGTTCTCAGGTGTGTATGTATAGCTTGCCCTTTGCAAAATACTATGAAAGCTAAAACAGTGCAAAGATACATAAAGTAAAATGTGAAAGTACCCCTCTCCCAGGGGGACCACTTGGTGTACAGGGCCGAGCACTCAAACAGGAGGCAGGGCAGTCCTAGTGGAGCAGATGGCAGCCGTCCCTGAGAGCAGGCGCCTCTCCGAAAGGCTCCCTCTCCCAGCAAGTACACTTGCAACGATGGTTTTCCTGGGTCCGGAGACCAGTATTCAGTGTGTAATATAACACTGTGGGGCCGAAATTGCCTTCAAGGTTTTGTGAGCAAACTAGGATAAAGCAAAGAAAGGGTTAACGTATGGTCTTTCCTATCAGTTTTCTTGTCTTGCCCAAAGGGAGATGGAAATGGCTCGATATGAAGGACTTTCAAAAAATCTTTGGGGAGACTTTTTGTGATTGAAAAATGGAACCGGAAAATGATGAGATTTTTCCACGAGTATTTTGAAATCTTATTTGTGTGTATGTGTGCAAGTATATCTGTATATAGTTTTTCTTTTTTTTCTCCCTGGTTCTCATCTGTCATGATTCAAAAAGCATTTTAAGTAAAGCAAGCTTGTTCTTGCTGCTTGGTGCCATTGCATCTGTGCCTACTCATAGCGGCTCTGCGTGAAGCAGAGCAAAACACCGCCCTGCAGCCTCCCCACAGCCGTTACCTTTGAGCCTGTCACCACAGCCACTGTGTCAGTCCATCTCGTTGGGAGTCTGAGGCGTATTTATTTATTTTTCTGGAAACACATGGTATACTTAATACCATAATTCCAGGCATCACTTGTTCTTCATTCCTCCTTATTATTTTCCAGTTCCCCCATGCATACAAGACGATTGAAAATGCCACAGCTTCAGTTAGGCACACTTCAGGTCCTCAGTGCGCAGTCTTTGCTGCTCAACAATTTAAAGAGATCGTTTGCATCAGATTGGCCTGATGGAATATGTCCTGTGATCTCTTGACTCCTGCTTCTGGAAGTGTTGATTGTGGGTCAAGTACAACGGAATGTGTGATGCCCTCAATCTTTCCCAGTCAACATGGTGTTAATTATTGGTTCAGTTGCGAGGATTATTATTTTCTTCATGTTGAATTTGTGCATGGTTAAGAAGGTTTTATTGAATTTTAAGAAAACTTGGTATAATTGTACCAAGTGGGTGGAAAAGCTACCAAAATGTATGAAACATTCTCACAGTTAAAGGGTCTGATTTTGGGGGAGACCGGGGGGGGGGGGGAGACTTTTAAAGTATAAGTTTTTCCAACTTACGATATGCAATACAAGCTTATGATAACGTCCATAAAATTCCCCTACTGCCTTTTCCTTCTAGGACTATTTCAAAGATTAACATTTGTGGAAATGTTCAGGTACTGGAAAGAAAACTACAATTATATGTATTGTCTCTGGGTGCGAGGGGGCCCTATGAGTATGTAAGCCCCAAATTATTAACAGGCATAGACTTTTCTGCTAAAGTATCAACTTCAGAGTTAGATCTTAGAGCTTTCTAATAACTATAATAAGAGGCTTACATATTGGGAAATGCCAGGGTTGTTATTAACTGACTTTTTAATTTATTATTGGTGTATTTTTCTTACAATTCCATTGGCTACATTGCTGCCTTTCACTGAAGTTTATGCTTATGTGTTTTATTCCAGACTCTCTGGCCTGGTGATGTCAAAGCAGGAAAAATTGAGGGTGGGTGGGTGGGGGAAACAACATGAATAACAGTATGGAGAAAAAGAAAATACTGTAAAATTGATTGTTGTAAAGATTGTACAACTCTTCTTGATATGGTTGAACTGTTGAATTATTTGATATGTGGATGAAGTGCCAATAAAATGTTAAAAATAAATAAATAAAAGCCGGAAGAATAGAGAGATTAGAGATGATCCTAGAGATTTAGTGGTGGCCAAGGGGAAAGTCTAGTATAGAATGCTCTGGTTCTTATAAGTTGCATAGAAATATGTAAGAATTTTCTTTCTGTATCTTTATTGGTTTTAGGTCTTTTGGGAGGGTTCGTTTTCTCTTTGGGGCTTAGTGGGAGACTGGTAAAGGACTCTAAAAAGAATAGAAATGTAATACCTGTTTTTAAAATCACTTGAGATATTAAAATTAAAAAGTGGTTTGGAAGCCATTCAAACAATACTAGCTATATGAAGGAGAGCAATAAAATAAACTCAAAATCAAACTCACTACCACCAAGTTGATTCCAGCCCCTAGTGGCCATGCAGGACAGAGTAGAACTACCCCTGTGGACTTCCAGTGCTGTAAATCTTTACGAAGCAGAGAGCCTCATCTTTCTTCCATGGACCAGCAATGCATACCACACGGTGCCATCAGGCCTCATGGTGGAATAAAGATATGAGGGGAGAAAATAGAAAAGAATTGGGCGCAGTAGCAGTAGTTTGTGGTTCTGTGGTAAGCCTTAGGATGTTCAGGTCTTCACTCCGAATTTGCAAAGTGCATTGTGGAGTGAGTACTGTTGCTGTCAGGTGTCGCTGACTCTCCCCTCTCCTGTGGGACCCTGGGTTTCCTAGACTGTAATCTTGACAGAAAGCTGTCTCAGTATTTCCCCCTGCGGAGCAGCTGGTGGGTTCAAACCATGAACCTCTTGGTTAGTAGTTACTATTTCTGCTATTTCATAATAGAAGGAACTGAGGCAGAGAGTTAGTTAATAACGTAATAATTATGATTTGTCCGTGCTTCGGAACTTGGGCCCAGTGGGCTGGAGCAGAGCTCACACCACAGCCCATGTTGCTGCTTCACAACCAAAGAGAAGCAAAGGGGAAACAGGCCGCTGCTCTCCAATCCAGACCTGTGGGGCTGAGATGCATGCAGGAACATCCCCATCTTGTGGTGCCGTGGTGTATTTTTGAAATTTTAACTTTAATGTTAATATCTCTAAATGCAGTGAATTTCAGATGGTTTTCTCTTACAGTAATAAATGCTATTATCATTTATTAATTCTTCTAATCTTTAGAGGTAAGTGCTGCTACTTCTTCTGTTTTGCAAGAGATGGGCTAAACAGTAAGCTTAGAGTTACTCTGCCTATATATAGCATTCTTAATCAGTAGGCCATACTTTACACCTAATATCTCTGACAAATACACACCTGTGTTAATATAAAAGGTGGACTCATTCTCCTTTACTGAAACACTAATGTATTCACAACCTTCTTTTTTCCCTATGTGTTTTATCATAATCCAAAGTACTAAGAAGTGCTTCATCTTGAACCCTTTACTTAATAGACATGGGATTTTTCATTGATTTTATCATTCTCTCTGTGCATGCACACAGTTTTCCCGAACCATTGAAGAGCAGTTTGCAGTTTTCGTAGCCCTGGAGCCATTGGTACTTAAGTCTTATTTCCTGAGAATAAGGAGGGTAGAAATAGTGATATGCTAGGTTTCCCATTGGTGTGTAGTGGCTAAAGCAATGCCATGGCATCTCTTTGAGCAGTCACAGACAGGGAGTTGGTGGCACAGTAGATTAAGCATTACACTCCGGGTTGAAAGATCAGCAATCAAATCCAATAGCCGCTCTTCTGCAGAAAGATGAGACTGTCCGCGCCTGTAAAGATTTACAGACTGAGAAGGCCTCGGGAGCGGCTCTATTCTTTGCCAGGAATCAAGTTTGACTTGGAAACTGGGCTTTAGCAAATGGAGAAAAGCAAGACAGTCTTGATCTAGTTGAACATGTGGCCAGAAGACCAAGAAGAAATAGTTGGTTAATCCTACATTCCATACATATATGGTGAAACTGTCGACATAGTATACAACCTCCTTAGGAGATTATAATTTAGTATGTGTTGAAGTATCAATACAGACCAGACAAGCAAAGTTCTCTTAGTTAAAGCTCATTGATAACTTTGAGAATGACACTTCAAATGAAAAAGAGTTGGGCTGAGTCCCAGTGGCATGGTGGTTGTGCGCGGGACTACAGCCCACTGGGATGGAGGTTCAATTCCAGCAGCGGCTCCACAGGAGCAAAGGCTGGGCCTCCTACTCTCACCACCAGAGGGCAGTGATGCCAAAAAATAAAAAGAAATTAAAAAAAAGAAAAACACTTCGGGTAAGAAAAGGCAGACCCAAGATTGCAAAAAATTGAGGGGTAAGTGAAAAATTAGGAGATACACAATAGCATGAATTCAGAATTTGTAGCCATGAAAGGGATGAAAATGCTTAACATACAAGGTGGGGGTGGGGGGGGGAACCTGCTGCTAAGAGGATATTAAAGAATAATGTAATGTTTTTCTGTCTCTTTTCCCACTCTCCTTAAGGGTCTAGTAGAGACCAGAGAATGTTCGTGATCTAACACGTTTAGCTTTGGAAGAAAAAGGATGAGAATACAAGTGTATTTACCACATGCATTTTAATGATGAAGATCTTCCTAGTGAATGTAGTTTTCTTAGCAATGTAAAGAGACCTGAAGTTACTTCAAGAAGGGGGATACTCCTTAAAACAGGCTTTGAGAGAGTGGCTTGGAGATAATCACTGGGAAGAAGATAATCGCTGGTCAAGCATTCAAGGCCTATTTCTCTTGGCCACTGTCAGGAAGGATAGAGAAATTCTCCTTAAATTGTCAAGGGTTAGGATCATCTGGTTCTTCCATTTTCTTTTTAATTTTTGCATAAAAGAATAAAATGTTAATTGCATGCAACTCTCCATTAAGCAATTCATTTCAGGTATCTTTTTCTCTTCTCCCTGCATGTTGATGACAGCTACCTTTTCCCACTTCCTTTACCCATCATTTTCTCCCTTCCTGCATTTCCACAGCATGCTATTTCTCTGAGATGCCCCAGCAAGCAGGCCCAGCGTCATATTGCCTTCACAGAAGAACAGGCTGAGCTGACACCTGTAAGTTATACAAACATGCCTGTGGGACTACTTTAAATATCAGTGAAGAGGCCTGGGAACTTCTGATGATGAAACCATTTTCTCATGTGCTTCAGTTTTCTCAAATAAAAATCTAACCAAACTTAAAGATAAATGAGCAAGCACAACTTTATGATCTGCTTCCACTGACCATTCACACTGGTCCTACGATTATACAGGAGAGAGCTCATCTGAGGCTGTAGTGGAACAGAGAAGCAAGCAGAGGATGATTTTTTTAAATTCTAGAGTTCAAGGCTTTTGAAAAAAATTACTGGCTGAGCCCCAGTGTTATAAGTGGTTCAGTGCAGGACTGTGGCCCTCTGGGATGGAGGTTCAATTCCAGCGCCACAGGAGCAAAGACTAGGCCTCCTACTCGCACCACCAGAGGGCAGTGATGCCCAAAAACCCCCCAAAAAAAAACAAGAAAAAAAAGATTTAGCTGTTCTTCAGAATGGGAATATCAAGTAGAAGGACTTTTCTCTACTGATGCTTTACTGAAAACCTAATTTCCTTCTTTAAGAAATGCCTTTTCTGGGGAGTAGTTGACCAAATCTGGACATGCCAGAAGAGCTGCTTATAGGGCAGCCACAGGCAGTGTGAGAGGTGGATGATCTGCATTAAGACACATGCTGCAGGCAGAGCCCCGGTGGCGGTGGCGTAAGTGGTTGAGTGCGGAACTGCAGCCCGCGGGCTTGGCGCTTCAAATCCAGCGGCAGCTCTCAGGAGTGGCACTGGGTAGCGCTCACAACCACCAGAGGCAGTGATGCCCCCCCCCACCCCCAAAAAAAAGACACATGCTGCGAGGTTAAAATGCACCCTGGCTTTCAGATACCTAGTATGGGGGGGGGGGGGTGCTTAAATACCTCTTTAATACTGTTTTTTTTATTGAAATCTTTAATATTTTCATTTAACTAAAACACTAATTTATTTAACCTTTAAAAGCTATTTTAGCTTTTGTAATATTTCACATAGGAAAAAATTTTAATGACATTTTCAGCTCGTTTTATATTTCCATATGATGGTGTTACCTCAGAGTCATCTGTGAAGTATCTTTTAAAAATAGATCTTTATTAACCTTGGCCCCCACCCCAAACAAATGGAGTCTCTCCCTCTGGTCTTCTTTGTTTCCTTTTGTCTCCTCCTTAACTTTTCCTATCCTTTTAAAAGAACCCAGCAAATTAATTTCACAACTCAGGCATTGATTGTATTTTACAGAGTGAGACACACTTCTCTAATCTCATCTCTAAGCATCAGTCACACTTACCGTAACACTTGTCCAGTCATCTGCTGTGTCCTCTGCCCAAACAATGATTCTCAGTCTGTTCGGGGCCAGCCCCCTTTTTGAGAGCAAATAATTATTAACACTGCCCTATTCTAAATGAAATTCATAGACAGTAATATAGCCTGCTCACATAGATGTATTTTTAAGTGAATTTAATGCCCCAGCGCTTAATATGAAGGAGCAAGAAAAGTAACTTAAAATCTCTTGTTGTATTACCATCATGTCTATTGCAACTCTCGCACCTCCGTTAGAGTAGAACTGCCCAGGGCTGAGCCCCGGTGGCGTAGTGGTTGTGCGCGGGACTGCGACCCACTGGAACGGATGTTCAATTCCCGCTCACAGGAGCAAAGGCTGAGCCTCCTACTCCCACCACCAGGGCAGTGATACCTAAACAAAAACAAAACAAAACAAAACCAAAAAAAAAAAAAAAAAGAGTAGAACTGCCCATTTGGGGGAAGAAGATGGGTGTAAAGTAAAGCAAAGCATGGAGTGAAGGAAGATGTTTCCTGCATCTCATTTCTAGACGTTCTTTCTTCCCGATAGAGGTGCCTGTAGTTTTGGTAGGAGGAGACTTGGGTTCCTTCCCTGTCAGTGAGGAAGCAGTGAACAAGCTAACCTGACTGATGTAAACACAGGTGACTCTAAAGTAATTTATGATCATGCCTAGCTATGGCTTGTTGCCTCTTTTTTTTTTTTTAAGATGTTACACTTTTGGAAGGGGGGGCACCAACCACATGATTGCCCCCCTTTTATTTTAAATTATTTAAATCTTCTAAGATTTTTTTAATGGACATTTTACTTCTGCTCCTACATGCAAATACAATTAACTATCATTGCCTCTTACTGATATGTTAGTGACCTCAGTGCTTAAGATGACCTCCAGTGAGGATTAATTGAGTAAATCTTATTTTTGTTTGTTTTTGAAGTTTAAACATTAAATATCTGGAGTTAATGTTTACAAAATCATAGTTTGCTTTGTTAGTCTGAAACAGATTTATTTTACTTATTGGGGGATCTTTTTCTGAGAAAGGAACCTTTACATACGAGATAGCTTTTCAAGAAATTATTGTCTACCTTACAATTGTGTAAGAATACTTTTTACCCACCATAAGTTGCAAATAGCAAAATATGAATGGGAGTAAGAAGAGTTACACTTTTAAGTCAAACTTTTCATTCTTAGTTTTTCTAGTTCTCTCCCTAATGCTTAGTTAATGGCTAACCTCGAATTAAATGGAATTTTCAGAAATTGCAGAATTACCTACTGTCCTTCTGTCTGAACCAACTAATTTTTACCTTTAGGAGGACTGTACCCTTATGGTAAACGAGGATGAAGGATGATTTTTTTCCCTCTTGTTCTTATTTTACTTTGTTACGTAGTTCTCACCTTGGTGAACATACCCCTTTTTTACGACCTTGAGGGTGGTGTTGGACGACAGGCTTGCTTTTGTAAAGTTGATCTTGAAATAAAGCTACTCTAAAGAAACACTGCGTAGCAGTCATCCAGTGTGACAGCCATATGTATAGATGAGTCCAGATGAAGTTAATATGACATTGATATTATATGTCTGTAACTGTTTCTAATCAGAAAGTGTATTTATCATCTGTGACTGTGTACTTTCCGAGCATGGGTGCTGCTCTTTTCTTATTGATCAGTTTCTTTCCCAAGGGTTTGCTTGATTATAGTGTTATGAAATATAATCCTAGATGATTCATTTAAAAAAAGAAGGGAGGGGGAAGGAGGAGCTTATACCAAGGGATCAAGCGGAAAATATTTCGAAATGAATATGGTAATATGTGTACAAACATGTTTGATACAAATGATGTATTGAATGTTATAAGAGCTGTAAGAGTCCCCAATAAAGTAATTGGAAAAATATATATATAACCCTAGAATGTTTTCTGTAGCTCCACTCACCTGTGTCATCCCATGTTTTTCATAATGATGTTATTAACTCCATAAAACCAAGGGTCATTACCATCGAGTCAATGCTGACTCAGAACATTAACAAAATAAATGCTAATTCAGGATTATTCAGAGATGAGCAAGTCTGAATTCTTTATATTTAAACAGCTGTATCTCTACATAAGAACAAATTCAGTTGTATCAACTCGACTTACATAGTGTTACTGAAAATCATTAAAACAGAGCAGACGGATCCCGAGTTTATTTGGTCTTTAATGTGTTCACTGGCAGAATGGTTTTTGATCTCCACTACTTCCTTACCCCTTCATATTGATTTAGTTGCTTAATTTTTAACTTCTTAATTTTAAAATATCCAGTCTTTAATGTACTAAGAGAGGGAGAGGGTAGTCAGAGACTGTTATTCACAAGCTATATGTTTTATTAAAATGTCTTAATTGCTTGAGTTGGTTAAACCAGCTTAAGAGAGTTTACTATTCTGTCCCTGTGAATTTGCTATGGAAGTCCTTCACTAGCGACACAGTCCTGTTAGTATTCCATCATTTGTATAAATTGAGAGAATTCAGAAACTTTTATTGAAATGGGGTCATATTGATTAGGCAAAATATTTATGAAATTTTTCTTCTTGACAAGGCTATCATCAAATTAGTCAAAAAATACATGCACCTGTTTCACAAATTACATAGTCATAATTTTTTATTATCACCCAGAAAACAATAATTAAAGTTAGATAGGTCTTATTAAGCCTTCACAAGAAGAAGGAATAGATGTTCAGCTGTTGGTCTTCTTCAACACTCGTGCTGTGTACACAGCCTTTCAAACACCCCTCTAGAAAGCAAGCTGGTTCTGGGATCCTTGCAGTGTATCATCCATTTTCCCAGAAGTAAGGAGCAGCAAGCTCTTCTGTGACACACTTACTGGTAGAACGGTGTCTTCACCTCCTTCCCACCTGGATCTTTTTTTCAATGACACACATAAGAGAGGGCTTAAAAAAGTGTTTGTGGGAAAATTGAATTAAAAATGATGGAATTTTTCTGTGAGCTCCTTGAAAGTACCCCCTCCTATTCTACTGGTGTAGGGGAAAGACCTGAGATTAATTATAAAGATTCATTCTTGCTTTGTCTACTTTATATTTTAAGCACATAAGACCTCCATTGACTTCTATTGCCTTTGTTTTGTTTTGTTTTTTTTCTCTCCTTTTCTGCACAAGCACTCCTATCTGGACAGGGAAACCTCCCTCCTTCTGCGAAACATTGCAGGAAAGCCTTCTCATTTGCTGACCCAGGTGATACTTCTTCTGTCCACCTGCATGTAATTATTTATTGACTTGTAGGTAGATTATAGTTTCTGGTTTTGATTGTGCTATCAGGTTTTTGCAATCATATTTCAGCATCTTTCTCCATAACAGCCGTACTTTTTTTCCCCTCTTAATGAAGGAAGGTAATTATGTACTGATTAAAATAACCCTTAGAGAAGTATTGAGAGTAGAAATACTTTTAGGAAATTTTCACTAGCCTTTTAAACTTTTGTAAATGTCTGGAAATCTCTTCTAAGTTATGTTGCTTCTCCCCACCCCAGCTTCACATTATATTGAATTTTAAAGTCTTTTTTTAAAAGGGGATTGACTTTAATTTTAACTTTCATTACTATTGGTTATCCTTTTGTGAGTTTCTGTAACAGACCTTGCTCTCCAGTCCTTGAATGTATTATCATCACTTTGTTTAATTAAAGCATTTACTCATCTATGAAAATCTTAGTTCGCATTAGTTTAATCATTGGAAGAGTATTCTGTAATTTTAATTTCTTAGTTCTCTACCCCCCAAATAGTTTGAATGAATCTAGTTAGATTATTTCATTGAACTGATACATCAGTTTAAAATCTTTTAGCTATTGTCATCATTAACTAACGAATTATAGAAAAGTTGAATAGATTTCTCTTTTTCTAAACCATATCTCTGCTTCATTATTTTATTTAAATCGTGGCAAATTTAGAAATGCTAGAGTTGGTTATGGATAGTTTCTAAAGGATGTGATAGTAATTATTAACAATGTCTAGGTTGTTATTATTCTATCTGAAATGTTTTTGTCTTGTCTGCTGGTTTTTAAAATCCATTTCTTCCTAACTTTTAAACCTTTGTAAAACACAAGATAAGGGTTAAACTAAAATCTCCCCTGAAAAGCAGTTCAAAGAGAAGACCCTTTGCCAAAAGTCAAATCCTTTTTCCTGCCCGACTTCTCCCTTTAAGGCAGAGCTAGTAAGTGGTAGAGGCTAAGCAGTCTATAGCCACATACTGCAGACAAAACTAGTCATGCTTTTTCGCAAATTCTCCTCATTTTTTAGTGACCCAGGTCCTCCCTGGAATTCACACTGTTGCCTCACCCCAGATCTCTTTCCCTGGTTATACCACATTCCAGGCAACTGGGAAGCATTTCCTCGGAGATGGCCAGCCCCTTGCCAGAACTTCAGACCTCTTACATCCATAACACACTCTCCCTTGAGCCCCACAGAGTCCATCTGTCTTCTTCAGACATTTTCATTTCCATCAGGGTGCTGCGGTTCCCCCAGGTGCCAGGTTTACACCTTCGGTGCCTTCCTGTCCTCTAGCTTCCTCTGTTAAACCCGGGATGCTGTTTGAGCTGCCCTATTTATTGCAGCGTGCATCTCATTCCAGCCGCTACCCCTTTAGAACAGGTTCTTCTTCGCGCCTACAGAAGGCATACAGTCTCTATTCTTGCCTCCCTCCCGTTCATTTTGTGCACTGCCTTCAGACTAAGTTTCAACATTTTACAATGATTGTTTTACTTATTCAACACATTGGTTGAGCCTTGCCCTGTGCTGGACACTGGGCGGTTATGTTGTGAAGACGAAATATTCCTCACCTGATGAACTCAAAGCCTGCTTAGGAAGATAGATAATAAACATGAACCAGTAAACATGTAAAAAAGAAAGGCAGAAAAGTCTAAATCATGTTAAGTACTGTGAAGAGCAGTCAATAATACTAGGGAGAGGTACCATTAATTTGATGCTGAAAGAAGGGAAGGCCATCCTAAGGAGGTGACAGGTAAGTTAAAACTGGCAGGATGAAAAGAAGCCAGCATTGACGTGTATGGATAGGGAATGTTCCACGTAGATGTGCCAAGGGAGGAAAGAGCTTAGCATGTGTAAGAAACTGAAAACCAGACTGTACAGCTATGCCCCAGGGACTGAGTAAAGGCCTTGATCTGAATATGAAGAGATAGGCGGGAGCCATTTTTCTCTAATTGCAAAAGGGCACTGTTGAAGAGAAAAACTTCATTCAGCCAACAAATATTTGCTAAGTACCACTGACCTGTAAACAAGGAGGGGGTCAACAGTACTGACACTGCACACAATCAAAAATCCATGCATAACCTTTGACTCCTCCAAAATACAACCACTAATAGCCTACTGTTTCCCAGAAGCTGTACTGAAAATATAAGCCATCGACTAACACATAGCATTGTATGTTGTACAGGGAGATTTTTTTTTTAAGTTTGTGGAAACATGTCATTGTCTTTACATTCCATTCCCCATCAACTTTGGAAGCCCTTACCAATGTGTTATATGAGAATAAGCAAAAAAGTATTTATGAATCCTAAGTTTATTAAAATATGAATATTGTTTCTCTACATATACATCTAGGTCCACATACTTCTGAAGGTGGTGTTTCCATCTCTCAAACCCCTCCTCAAAAAAATCTGCACTTTTAGATTTACACCCCCATCAAAATGGCAGTTTTGACATCTTTGAGGGACTCAAGTCATGTTTCTTTTAAATATCCTCTGGGTTTGGGGAACAAATGGAAGTCTAAAGGGCAAAATCTGGGCTGTGGGGAAGATGGAGTGAGGTTTCCCAACAGGCTTCTCCAAGGACAGCCCTTGCTGCTCTGAAGAATGAACAGGTATGTTGTGATGATGGGGAAAATTTATTGGCACAACCCACCTGGGCTTTTCTTCACTAAGACATTTTCTATGTTTTCTTAAAATTTCTTCCTAATAAGCTCTTGTGGTTGCCCTCTGCTCTTTGAGAAACCCTATCAAGATTACCCCTTTTTTGAAGGCACCCTAAAGACTAAGACAAATGTATCATTGAGAGGACGTGTCTGCCTCCATTCCTTAACTACAGACATGTTTACGCACGTTTTGTACACTAGAAGAGTACTGTGAACTGGAACACAGGTAGCAATACTTTTTGACTTACTCTGGCATAAAACCGGCATTTTCAAATATTTTCAAGGTGCTTTGCAAAAGGTACAAGAGTTTTGCCCTTGCAGGCATAGCCGCAATGTGGCGTCACTAATTTCCAGTTTGTGTTTCTTCACTCTGGTCTTCAAGCTGGGTTTTCTTTCTCTTGAAATGGCAGCAGTCACAGCTGCAGATCTGTCTGCCGCGCTTCCTAGAAGCACTTCCAGCATCCCTGGTGGCACTTCGTATGCATTCCAGTGTGTTATGGAAAGCAGATGGTACTGGAATAAACTTGATGGAATCTCCGTGAGAACCGTGTGGGGTCACTGTTTTCATTGATATGCAACTCACAGGAGGCTCCAAGTGATCACAAGGTGATGTTGAAAAAAACCCCGCCCAAAAGTAACGGGGCACAGACCGGCCCCATAGCTGCTGAGTGCCAGCCATTGTTTACCCGATAACTGCCGATTCCAACACCAAGTCCTTACCACAGGGGCAGTTGTTCTGTGCAAGTCTGGGATTAATGCCCACCAGATAGGGATACCAACAAGAGCAATGCCAGACTCCATTCCTGCCCTGTCTCCTATTAGCTAAGTGGTGGTATATGTGGTCAACATTAAAAGATAATGGAATTCCACCGCCACCCTCCCTTGAAAGGTAACAGTGGAGCCTGCAGTCTCCTTGGTGAGGCCGATGTAGTACTCACATGCACAGCAACACTGCATAGTCCATATCAGCAAAGAAGACTGTTCCTTTGTTTCTTCACACTGCCACTTCACCAGCTAAGTGCTTTACCCACTGGCACGCAATAATTCTATGATCCTACCTGTAGTTACCAAATTGCTAATTGCTCTTTCCAACATAAAAACAGAATAGTGCGGCTGAGCCCTGGTGGTGTAGTGGTTCTGTGCGGGACTGCGGCCCACAGGGTTGACAGTTCGAGTCCAGCAGCAGGTCTCCAGGAGCAAGGCTGGCCTCCTACTCCCACCAGGGCAGTGATGCCACACAAAGAAACAAAAAAACAGGAGTGCATTTAATGGACATTCAACTGCTTATCTCAGTTGAAGTTGTAGTTGAATAAAAACTTTTTATTATTGTAATCTGTAACATAAGCTAGATTGGGGGGTGAGAGTGGGGAGAAGACTTGCTACTACTATTTAGGTCTTTAATGTCAATCAGATGTTTCCTGAACTCAAAAGCCATAATCATTAATTGAAGGAATTCATTCCCATCTCTTAGCAACTGTAACCCTTTTCTCTAAGTATTCTAATTTTTACACCGAAGAGAGTGTTCTAACACTTTGTATCCACAGCATTGGCTTTCATTTAATCCTAGGATCTTCACCTAGTTTTTGTCCTCTATGTAAATTCGAGGAGGCCTGGCATTTGATGGTCATTGATAGCTACACAGGAGTTTTTCAGGGAGAAACTGGGTTGTCTTCTCTTTCTCTTTTATTAGGAGAATGCGTAAAAGAGAAAGCTAAGTTTGTATATATGTTGTAAAAGATTTCGATGGTTGTGGGACGAGTAACATTTTAAAAAAAAGGAATAATCAAAAGAGATGAGAAAGACCATGCATTGCCAGCTTTTAAAAAGAGAATATGAAATTAAATAAAGCTTTGTTCTTTTTACTAGATTTGGGCTACAGACATTGAACATAGACTTCAATGAAAAAAAAAAGTTGAAATCTTATAAGTATCTAAACATGTCAGGAAAGATTAAATCTTTTCACTTTTGTACACTAGATAATTTTATTTCTCAGGTTGTTATGGATAACAGTCATGACTATGGCATATATATGGTATATAAATGACTTTCTTCCCTCATGGCACATGAAATACTAGGAGTCTTGCAATTTGATATAAATATTTCATTTCCAGTTTTGTCCCAATGCTATTATGTAGACTGAATGATAGAGGTACCTCAGTTCCACTTTTCAGATTGCTTCTAGCAAAGATTATCCTTGTAATAAGTTAGAAGAGAATACTTTTTTAAATTTGCCTAAGTTGAGATCAAACGTAACTCTTAAATTTGAATTTGATGGAGATTTAATACAGCAGTTTTTTAAAAGCAATTTATTTGTTAGAAGGAGTAGCACTTTAAGCATATGGAAGAATAGCAGAATATCAATTTGTTAAAGTATCCCCACCTAACTGCATTGCATAAAACATATTTCCTAATGACAGGTAGGCTATCTAATTGCTTTACTTGTTAATTGATCGCACATGTCTCATTTATTTAGTCCTTCCTTCCAATGTGTCAACTTTTTTTTTTTTTGTCTTAACTGTGGAGCAGAAGCCGAGGTGTGAGTGTTAGCAAATCTTATAACTGTACAGCTTTTTAGATCGTTTGCTTCAAAAATTAACACAGGTTGTTTTTTAGTGTACTTGGCAGATAATATTAATTACAGCTACTTACCCATTGCTTGTTACCCTGCATTTTATGTTTATGACGAGTAAAACATCTATCTGGAGATTCTCCCAATAATGACGTGTAAGAGGCATTAGCCAAGGTGCAACGTGAGAGTCATTAATGCTGGCGGTGTGGGGGAAGGCTGTGGCTTAGCTTGGCTCCACATCTGGTGTGGTTAGTCTCCATGTTCACAGCACGCTGGCTTCCACGTGGTCTTAGAGCTCTGTGTCAGTAAATGAGGAGGAGTCAATCCAGCCTATAGCAGAACAGGAGTGAGAAAAGACTGCCTAATATTCGTAGTTAATGAGCTGAGCCCTGGTGGCGCAGTGGTTGTGTGCAGGACTGTGGCCCACAGGATTGACGGTTCAAATCCAGCAGCAGCTCTCCAGAAGCAAGGCTGGGCTTCCTACTCCCACCAGGGCAGTGATGCCGAATATATATATATATGTGTGTGTGTGTGTGTGTGTGTGTGTGTATGTATGTATGTATGTGTGTAATTAATGATAGAGGTACCTCAATTGTTTCTTCAGATTGTTTCTAGCAAGAATTACCCCTGTAATATATTTGAAGAGCATAAGCAGAATGCATTCTTTAAGTGTTTTGTTTTCTTGTTCCTTAAAAATACTTTTTTGACTTTGAAGACATCATTCAAAACTTCTTTTTACACTTTTGTACATCAATTAAATCCTAAGGAAATCCGTATTTTAGAAATCCATGTGCCAAATACACAGAACACATTGATCCTACATAACACGTTGTCTTTAGATTTGAACTTTAAATTTGCCTTCCTAGGACATGATGGGAAATTTGAAAATAGGCCTCAGTAATGTTTCTTCTCTGTAATAGCCATTCATGGAAATGTAAACATGTGGCAAATAAACCATGAACAGCACAGCATCATTTATCCTACTCATTAATAAAGCGTCTGCAGGCCTCTTCTCCACTCCACCACAAAATAATCCAGTAACTGATTTTATAAAAATCACTGGAAAACTGTACCATTTAAAATTGCTTTGAAGAAAAGGGCTCTCATGAAAAGTATGTATAAGTAAGGTTTCGTCAACTAATGATGATTTTCTCTTTTCAAGACTCAGACTCTGAGTTGTAAGGACAGTTTAGCTCTCTCAGAGAGCTTGCTTTAGAATAGGGGTGGGGGAAAAAAGAATCCAGGTAAAACAACATATTTTTAAACAACATATATTTATGTACATAAAGAAGCCACTTGAAAAAAATCTTTTGGTCAAAGAAATATATAAAAGCATATCAATGAAGTCTTACCTTGCGCTTCCCCATTGTTAAAATAAAATGCTTTGTTCTCAGCTTAATTGGGTTTACAGATAGGATTTCAAGACCTTGGTCATTATGATAATTCACTAGCTCCTTTCATTGAAAGGGATCAGATTTCTGGCAAACAAGACCACTGCTTCCTTCACCACTGTTTTCTTCTCTGTTCAACAAAGTCGTAAATACGAAGCTTGAGAAGAGAGGCCGGAGTATAACATGGAAAGAGCTTAGGCAGTTCATAAACAAGGAAGCCAGCCGAATTTGGAACAGAACAGTGACTAAATCTGCTAAATGAATCAAGTTTTTGTTTTTGTTTTTTGTGCTGGAAGCACTAGCTTTTTAATGAAGAATAACACATGGATTGTGTTTTTTTTCATCATCATAAGCCCAAGAGGATAAATTTTGGCTGATATAATTAGATTTTATTTCGTTTTCTTTCATTGTGTTTTGTTGGGTTTTTGGTTTTTTGTCTAACACTAAATACAGAACTATTTAGAAGAGAGGTTTATATATTTTTTTAGATATTTTCTAGAGCAATCAAGCGTTTAAACATAGAAAATAATACTTCATAAGCAAAGGGTTGACTTACGTGAGTTTTTTTCTTTCAATTGGAGATTAATGCTACAGTGTATTATGGCCTATTGCTGGAAATTACAAGTAAGTACCTGTGTTAAGAGTACTACATGTTCTTTGGGATTTGGGGGTGCTTTTTTTGTTGTTTATTTGGGGGCTAGCGGTGGTTAGGAAAAAAAATCGATAAATGGTTTAAGCAGATTTTAACTCTTAGTAATTTTTACTGTTATTTATAATTAACATTTCTAAAAATTCAGTGTTTGGGAAATGATATTTAGATTTTAAAAATCCTTTCAGTTAGAAGGACAACAGACTTGGTTTGACTAACAGAGGAAACTCATTATGGTATGATTTTTCAAAACATAATAAAATATGGGTTACATAGGCTCAGCCTGTGCTGTTCATAATGATGTACAAAGGAAAACATACCTGTATTTTTTTATTAAGGATATTTGTACTGTTGGAAATAAGTGACTAATAGTGGTTTTAGCTAGATATTTTTATGAGAATACATTTTCTGTGTAACAGAGCAAAACATTAGCATCCATAATATTCCCCCAATTTCTTGAAAGGGATATAAATTCAGAGTTGCCAGATGATGTTGGCATAACAGATTGGAGCTACAAGTCAACAGGCATTCTTGTCACCTGTCTCCAGAACCTAAGGGTGTGTCATTGAGGTGATCAGATTCCCACTCACTGTTTATCACAGCAGAGATGGGCTCTTCCCAGACTTGTAAAATCTAGTCTCAGGATAAATCTTTGCATTTACACTTATAAAAATGTTCCCCCCTTTAAAATTGGCAAGCCGTGTTTGTTTTGTTTGAATGCGATCATTCTATAAGTGTGTGAAATAGATTCTTAATGAAATGCAATGCTAAGAGTAGACTTCAAATCATTCAGTGTTCGGATTAAACAGCTTCTCAATTATTCTCATCATCTTCGCATTAGTTTATCTGAAATGCTTTGTGTTCACAGGAAGAACAGGCAGCCAAGCTGAAAGCTGAGAAGATCAGAGTTGCCCTAGAGAAAATTAAAGAGGCACAAGTGAAAAAGGTAAAACGTGTGCTTTTTCTGGTTTGAAATTTTTATCAGTTTTAAGGAGCCACTTTGTTTCTGTAACACATCTTGAAGATGTGGAGAGGTAGAGGGATAGATCCTGATAATATATTTTCAACTATAGTATTTTTTTAGTAGATAAAAAATCCATTATTTTTAAAATTACTTTAGGAATTTTTTTTTCCTAATTTCTCCTTAAAAGAGCTTTTTTAAAAAAGTAAAGAAAATAGTCTTGACCATTATAAATAAAGTGACCAGATTTTAACATTGGTAAAGCAGGACACATTTGACCGGGGAACAGGGGTGTGGAGGGGGTATAGTCCCCTCCCATTCTCCTGCCATTCCCTAGCTTGTCGTGCATTCTTTCCGAAAATTGGAACTTTTTAAAAACACCCCAGGACGTGGGAAAAATTGTTTAAAATCAGGACCGTCCCACCAAAAGTGGGATGTCTGGTCACTTTACATTATAATCTTAGCAGTTGCTTCAACCAAAATGTCTTACATTCATTTAGGTAGACTGAATTGGATGTCCAAACCTTTAACCTATACTTCTTACTTAATAAATTCATCATTTGCCTTTTAAGTTATAGTGAATTTAGGGCATTCCTCAGCATTGCTTGATACTGGGAGAAATCTTTTTTTTTTCTTTCTTTTTTTTTTTAATAGATCACTTTACTCTGGGCTCTTATAACAATCCACACATCAATTGTATCAAGCAGGGCTGAGCCCCAGTGGCGTAAGTGGTTGAGTGCGGGACTGCGGCCCACGGGCTTGACGGTTCAAATCCAGTGGCGGCTCTCAGGAGCAGTACTGAGTAGCGCCCACAACCACCAAAGCCAGTGCTGTCCAAAAAAACCCAAAACAAAGAAAAAATGGTATCAAGCACATTTTCAAAACATTTTCTATTTGAGCCCTTAGAATCAGCTCCTCTTTTTCCCTCCCTGTCCACCGTCATGACTCCTTGATAAATCATAAATTACTTTTTTTTTTTCACCATCAGCTATCTCCATTCACCCATGTCTCTGTTGTCCATCCTCCTCAGGGCGGGGTGGAGGGGTTTTACACCAATCATTGTGATCGGTTCCCCCTTGCTCTCCCTTTTCCCACCATCTTCCCCCTACCCTCATGGTATCGCTACTCCCTTTTCTGTTCCTGAGGAGTTATCTGTCCTGGATTCCATGTGTCCAGAGTTCTTATCTGTACCAGAATGCATGCTCCGGTCTAGCAAGATTCGTAAGGTAGAGCCAGTTATGATAGGGAGGGGGGAGGGTGGGGGTGAAGGAAGCATTAGAGAGCCAGAAGAATGTTGTGTGCATCCTTTTTTAGAATGGCTGTTTGTTTTCTTCCCATTTCTTTTTACCTGTCACAGCTGGTGATTAGAGTCCACATGTCTGATGACAGCTCTAAAACCATGATGGTGGACGAGCGACACACAGTGAGACAAGTGCTGGGTAGCCTGATGGACAAATCCCACTGCGGCTATAGTTCAGACTGGTCTCTCGTAGAAACCATCTCTGAGTTACAGATGGGTCAGTAATTGGATCACTTGCTTTCATTGCTTTTTTAGATTCCTCTGTAATTCTAAGTTTTCATGTTGATAAAGTATTTAGAGGCATTTTCATATATTTTTACTATATTATCTTTTCAGATTTACTTGTCCTTATCTATTTTTTGTCTCAAGTATTTTGATATTCTTTGATATAAGATCCTTTTCAATGCACTTCAGATTTTCTTATGGCTAAAACACTTTTTCGTGTGTGTGTGTTTATTTTTTTTAAGACAGCAAAACACTTTTTCCCTTTCTAGTAAGAACTAGAAATATAAAAATTTTTAGAGAGACCATAAAACTTACTTGTGTATGTTCAAAATGTCTTTATCCTATCATTTGATTTCCAGGAGAATCATTAAAGCATTTATTAGCTAGACGTACTAAGTTCTTTTTCCTATAATTTTTATAGTTTGGCATGATATTTTCTAATTCTAAGGATTCCTTTACTTTTATGCCATTACTGAATTTTAATCCTTTAAAGATGTATTTTGTGGGGGGGGCGGGGGGCCTCACTGCTCTCCGGCGGTGGGAGTAGGAGGCCCAGCCCCATTGCTGGAATTGAACCTCCGTCCCAGTGGGCCACCGTCCCGCGCACAACCACTATGCCACCAGGCCTCAGCCTGTATTATTCTTTTTTGTAATAATGTTGTGACCTCAAAGGATATAATAAACAATAAAATCAGTTGTCAACTTCCACATGCAATTATGTTTTAAAAATGTATTTTTATTTCTATCTTTCGATATCTCACCATATTCAACAGAAAAAATTTTAATTATTATATAATTTTTCCAAAAATGCGCCTATACACCCTAAGAACTAAACCAAAGGGTTTTGAAAGTTTATTGACATGTGCAAAAACCTATCCTAATAATTCTCATGTTACTTTCCTGGAGAACTAAATTTAAGGGTTTCCTTGCAGACATATACAGAAAATATCTGAGTGCAAATTTTTGGATTATTTCTCTGACAATAGCATAAAGATATTTCTTTAATAATTTTATTTTCTCCATTATAAGGTTGACTATAGTGTTTTAAGTATGAACCTATAATCTCTAAGCTCCATATATGGTACAGTGCTTCTAATAAATGTGGTCTCTCAGTTCTGGCTGGATAGATAAAAATAGGATGTAAATTATGTTATGGAAGGGGGAAGTTGATCTTTTCACTCACATATCTTGAGTTGTAACTTTCCCACATGCAGTAACTTGTGAAAACAAGATTCAGATTCAGACAGTGTGACAGTGAAATCAGCTCTCTTTATCAATAACTTAAAACGCTTTAGTCAGTAAGTTGTCTTGTGAATGATCCGTGCTTTAGAAGGAAGGTGGGAGGATTCTTAGACAGTACAGGCAGTCCTCCATTACAGACAAGGTTCATTCCTCACTCTATCTTTAAGAACTTGTGGTTCAGTCATAACAGGTACCCACAATTTGAATTTAGCCCTTCTCTCATGGAAAAAAAAAAGAGGCTCTGAAACTAACTAGTGATTTTAAAATATGCATGTGCAGTATGTTCAGGTGATGGTGACAAAGAATTTGTAGCAAATGGGAGTTTGTTTATTCATTGTAAAGTGAGGGCAGATTGGCATAACATTAAAGGGCAGGTAGGCAGTGTCTGTATCTCGGTTGTTTGTGACAGAGGCTCCTAACCCATGTTTGCAACCCGGGGATTGCCTGGAGCTGGGATGAAGAGCTCTAGGTAACTGGCGTCGGCATAAGAGAAAACGAGAACGTAGCAGGGCATCTTATGCCCCCGAGAACAGAAATACCGTTCCCTGGGATCTCTACAAAGCTCCACTTGGGGACACTGGCCAGTAAAAGAGATATTTTGCCCAACCTGCCAGTAGCAGGTGAGTGCAAGGGGCACACAGGATAGTCTAAAAGGGTTTTAGTGGTTTGGCCCCTTGGATTATAAAACTAATTCCCTTAAAAATATAAAATATAAAAATATAAAAATAAGAACTAAAAATATAAAAATAAGAACTAATGGGAGTGGCCTCAGTACTGAGAAGTCAAAAAGGTGGAGGAAAGCACCCACAAAACGTGGAGAAGGGGAAGAGAGACAAAAAAGCAGCAGGAGACAGAGAGAAAAGGAGCCATTTTTGTTTGGGAATTTTCTAAAACAGATACAAGAGTCACCAGTCTTCAGAATCATGAAGCACATGAGTGTGAAGCAGGAGGCATCCATAGCAAGACTCGTCCCTACACAGGAGTGCTGGCTGAACGAACCGCCACCTGCTCCTCAACCATAACCAGAGAAGCCGGAAGACAGTAGAGTAGGGTTTTCAGAGGACTGAAGGACATCTCAACTATCAGTTATAGTCTAGAATTTTGTAACTGAAAAATACTATTTTTTCAAGAAGGACAAATTAACATTTTAGAATAATAAAACAACCCAAATGTAAGACCCCCAAGACTCTAAAGACTCCTATAAGGTACAACTTATATTGAAGGGACTACGATTCTAGATGAAGTATGAGACGTGGTGGCAGACAGGGATGATGATGTCTGATATGTTGAATGTTTTGTTGTGGAGATTTGTCTGATTTGGAAGGACTGACATATCAGACCATAGCATAATTGTAGAGTCAGGGATGGCCACCAGTGTTAAAAGTGAAGATTCTGTGTTACTTAAAAGGAAAATAAAAAGATTTGTTCAAATTTGGACTTTCTTCTTTAGTGTCTACTCTAGAAAGTTAAATGCATAGTAACTCAGAGTGTATAACTGCCAAACGAGTACAAATTAAAAGGGAAAATAAACTCACCCCCAATAAAATGGGTCTGAGGGATAGTTAAAAGACAAGGGATAGGACTCAGCAAAAAATAAATAAATAAATAGGACTGAGCCCCGGTGGCGTAGTGGTTGAGTGTGGGGCTGTGGCCCCTTGTCGTGGCGGTTCAAATCCAATAGCAGCTCTCCAGGAGCAAGGCTGGGTCTCCCACTCCCACCAGAGGGCAGTGATGCCCCCCAAATTAATTAATTAAAAATAATTTTTAAAAAGACGGGATAACTGTGAACTCAAAATAAGATCATGGGAACAAATATTGCTAAGTGTATATTCTTCAATTAAAACACGAAGTAGCAGTAAGTTTAATTTTGATGAGGCTGTAAAGCAGTTCTCAAAGTTCAAAGAATTATACCTAGAGTATGTTCTTTGAATATATGTTTAATATATATGACATCCCTTGATTTTTATTGGTAAGTTAGAAAACACATCAGTGTTTGTCTGAAATTAAACAAGACTTAATGAAGTAAAGAAGAAATCATCTTGGAAATTTTTTAAATACCAAGAACTGAATACTAGTGAAAATACTTAGTATAAAAATTTATGAAATGCAACTAAGTACTTTGCTTTTCCCTTGAGAGTTGGGGTGAAAAAAAGTGTAAAGGCTGAAGAATGATCTTCTGAGTCAGAAGACTTTGACTCCTAGTTCTTCTATGTATCTTCTGTGTTCTTCTGTGTATCACCTGTGTGACCTTAGTGAAGTCGCTGTGTCACCAGAAAATTTTTGCTTACTTGAAAAAAAAATGAGGAAAGACAAGATAATCTTTTAGAGTCCCAAGGGCTCTGGTGTGGAAAGTAATTACATCTGTAATTACATGTGAACTAACTAAGGTTTCTTGTTTTCGATGCATATTACAATATTTCTGTTTGTTCTGTTTTCAGCTTCTGAAAGCCTCATGTAAAGCAATGAGACTTTTGAAGAACACTAAAAAATACTGATTTTTTTATTTTGGAACAGAGAGAATCTTTGAAGACCATGAAAACTTGGTTGAAAACCTTCTCAACTGGACAAGAGATAGCCAAAACAAACTTATATTTATGGAGCGAATAGAAAAATATGCACTTTTTAAAAACCCACAGGTAAGACCAAACAACTTGTGATAGAGATCCGGACTTTGGAATGTCTGCCTTCCCGCCTTCAATTCGTGGTGAACCCCACGGGAGCACTCGTTGCTGAGGCATGGATGTGCAGATGCTGCTAGCCCACCGAATGGGGTGAGCCTGCCGGAGCAGCAGTGGTTCAGCAACTCTTGTCACTCAGAGAGAGGATTAGAAACCAAGTACCCTGGGGAGTGTCTCATTCTTCAAAGACCAAGCCTTACCATCTGCATCCACCTTTTTTCCAATTGGATTTTTTGTACTATTAAAAAAAAAAAATCCCAGTAACCAATTATTAATGGCCCCATATTCTAATATATGTTACCTTGATTTATTTGGCATCTCTGCTTTTTCAAACAAAATGCATGGATTAATACTTCCCAAAAGGCAGGCATTTTAGAAAAACCAGACTTTTTGAAATAAACCAAGAACACCTCAGAAGAAAGCCGTCCTGAGAGAAAGTGGCAGTACTATTGAAAGAAGTGCACGATTATCCTCCAGGCAGCTTAACCGTGACACATGTCTTTAGTCAAGAATCCATATTTAAATGTGCTTGATACAATTGATATATGGATTGTTTTAATTGCTGGTAGTGCCCCCAAGAAAACTATTTTTTAAAATCCACATTTGGGGCCATCGGTAGATCCTTTTGTTGGCAGTTGGTGGGAAAAATTTATAAGGCAGTCATTTAGATTTCTAGTTGAGTTAAGCAAATGGAACCATCTTGATTTCAGAGGAATTAGAGCTTCATTTATAAAGCCAGGCCAATGAAAGTTTCTATCTGTAGGTTAAGCTCAGCACATTTTAAGGAAATGCCCTAATTGTTACCCTTAATAACTTGTAAGCCATTCATTAGTTATCTCAAAACATGCTCGCCAGTTGCTGCCTCTCCTGTGATGTCAGGATGTAAGTTCTTGACCGGGAAGTAGCTGAGCGGAGACTTTAGGGATAATGCTGACACTCAGCGGCAGCGTTTTCCCCACTGTCCCTCTAAGCAACCCCAACCAGGTCCTTCAGCCTGATAGCACAGAGCAGAACTGCTGTACAGAAACAGACTTCACAGGCCACTGATCTCTCACTAGCAGCCCCAATCTTAGCCCCACCACTGCCACCCACACACATGCAGAAATGGACTGAGAGTTGCCATGCTTCCTGGGGGAAGAAATCAGATACACACCAATGCCGTGGGAATAATAAAGCCAATTTCACTTCAAATGTCATATACTCCTTGTTACAGAATTACCTTCTGGGGAAAAAGGAAACAGTTGAAATGGCAGACAGAAACAAAGAAGTGCTGTTGGAGGTATGAGTCTTCTTCCTGTCTCCTCATCTTTATAACCACCAACAACCACCACCACCCCCGATATTAAAATAGAAAGCGCCCTTTTGAAGTCAGCATAGGGTGTTGGTCCTTACAGCAGTAACTAGAGGAACTTTTCATCTCTGGTAACATGAGGGAGTGTGGTCACCACCCGGGAGCCTTTTCAGAGCCCTTGTTTTACCTAAGCAGTATTCTACAGGTAGGCTCCTGAGCGGGAGAAAAGACTGTTCAACCAAGGATAGGATTGTTTGCTTACAGGGAGAAAATATGAATGTCACCAGCTGCTCATGTCTTAGCTTTAAATCACTTTTTCAGATTTGAAAACCTGGATGAATTTAACAATGCAATTAAGATCAGCATTCACCGTAGACTAATAAAATCAGCTACAGTTCAGTACACCGTCTTTGTAAGTCCTTGTGTTTTTAGAATAGGGAGAGGAATTAGGTTTAAATTGCCCCATGTTAATACTTGGTGAGGATTTCTTTTAATTATTTTAACTATGTGATTGATACTCAAAGTTTTACCAAAGCATGGATGATAGCATCATAACAATTTTGAGTTTTGTTTATTTTTCAGCCCCAGTATTAACAGTAGCGTAGTGGTTCAGTGCGGAACTGCGGCCCACAGGACTGGCGGTTCAAATCCAGCAGCAGCTCTCCAGGAGCAAGGCTGGGCCTCCCACTGCCACCAGAGGGCAGTGATGCCCCCCAAAAAATAAATAAATAAACTTTGTTTTAGCACCATGTAAATTGCTAAGCTTTATAAATTGTTAATCACACATTTAGCATATTGCTTTCTCTTTAAATATACATGGCTAGTTTGAAAGCTAAGTCCAGTGTTAACCAAGAGGAAAATAGAATGCTATCTGAGCTAAGTTTATGTATGTTCTTTACAAATGTGTTTCAGTACTGTTAGACATAACTCAGTTGTCATTTCAAAACTTCATTGTTCTATTTATGATGAGCATTTCTTCTTCATAAGCCTTCTCTAAGGTTTATTAGTAATTGCATAGTAATTCAAAATAAGTCCATATTATATTTAGAATAGAAAATTCTAATTGAGGTCAATTAGCAGCATAGTTTGAATACAGTACTTGTCTTTCAGTTTAATTACAATGTCATAGAGGTAAAGGCAATGTTGTTCTGAGAATTCAAGGATCCTATCTGCCTGCATCATCTTATCTTAGGAATGTTTTGGTGGGAGTTCTGTAACTGTTCCAGAAATTGAAGGAGTCCTTTGGTTGAAGGATGATGGCAAGAAGTCCTGGAAAAAGCGTTACTTTCTCTTGCGAGCATCTGGAATCTATTACGTTCCCAAAGGAAAAGCAAAGGTGTGTGTCCCTTCTATTGGCTTTGGCGCCTCTGTTACGATCATTATTTTTAATCTCTATCAAATATATATCATATATTCAGGCTCTAATGTATTCACTGATCACATGAAAATTTCCACTGCTCCTTTATTGGCCCCAACTTAATTCTCTTTCCAAATTTGTGGTCATGCTTTCTCTACCCCCCCCCCCACACACACACACACACACACACTTATCAGGCAAGTTTTTGTCTTGTTTTTATGTTGGTAGAATAGTTTTCTGGGATTATAAGCATTGCTCTTCGGTAACACGCCTCAGGTGAGGGCCATAGAAATGGTAGTTAATTGATACTTGGCCAGTTGACCTCCCGTAGACACGACCTGAATTTGTACTGGGTGCAAGTATCGCTTTCTCGTTCCATGACAGCTTTTGAATGTTGATGTGAGTCATTTCCTTCTTAAGGTTATTTGCATTTTGTCTTTAAACTATTATGATTTTATCCTTGCCACCTTAGTGTGATTTTGTTTCCATTGGGTCTCCCAGCTGTGAAGCACAGGAGTGGATGCGTAAGGAGAATAACTAAGACAGGGGGTTATAGGGAATAGAGGGTGCGGGATGGGTGATAGGGAAAGGGGATTTCAGGAATAAATAATAAAGGAGAAGGAGGGAGGGAGCACTAGAGCTGATTGTGACTGCACAGTTCATTTTAAAGGCGATGGGTGGGATGATGTGATTATTCAGTTCTTCTTGATATGATTGAACAAAATGAACTTTTAAATTGTATGATATGTAAATTGTATGCCAGCAGGGTGGGGGTGGGGGGATAGTCCTTAAAGTGTCCACCTTTCCAAAGAAGTCAATGTTCATTTTGTTGCATCATGGATTAAAGAAGCATTTATAGAGATCTCATTATGCTGTCTTCTATAAAATAACAATTTCTCCATAGTACCATTTTGATTCTCAACTAGAAACTGTTCTTAGGTGTGCTGTGTTCTTTGGACACGTTATTAAATAAGTCTTGGGGGTGGGGGCATGGTTTTTGTTGTAGGTCTCCCGGGATCTTGTGTGCTTCCTGCAGCTGGATCATGTCAATGTTTACTATGGCCAGGATTACCGCAGCAAGTACAAAGCGCCCACAGACTACTGTCTGGTGCTGAAGGTAAGCATTGCCGCCTCCTAGCGCACAGGATGTGGGAGATTTTAAAAGAATTTCAGTCTCCATCAAACCTTGCTTCATTCTGTCTGCTTAAAGGAGAAGGCCACAGGGTGGTAGAAGGAAAGAAGCCAAAGCAGTGTCACAGATGTGCCCTCAGCTGAGCTAACCGTTCCAGTGAAAGTCATGCTTATCTTCAATGGATACTGGACCTCAAGCTTTGAATTATTATTAAATATATCGATCATAACCTTCTGACTTTGTCTAGCAAAGGGCTTGCTTGAGTGAAACTTGATCAGAGAGCGCTGTATGTGGTTTAGGCTACTTGCTGCTCTTACCCCACAAGCCCATCAGAGGGCACTGTACTGCTGCTCATCTGAGCCGGAGAGCCAAGCCTTTCCCTGAACCACAGTCCTGCTAGCTCAGGCTGATATTATGAACTGTCAGGGCTGGGTTTTAAGGGAGTGTATGGATTATAACCTTAATTCTTTTAATTCTTTACCTTGTACTCATTGTAGCTCTTTTAATAACTGAAATTTTAGTGAATCTTCCAGAATTTGTTGGAGCATTCAAAAGGAGAACGCATAAAACTTGAGATATCAGACAGACAACTGTAATTTAATCTCATTGACTCCATCTGAGCCAATCTTGGCTAACTCCTTTGGGGTGGTCGTCCTGCCCACATCATCTGCTTTTACAGGTGTCTGAGAACCCAGGGAGTTTTGAGAGAGCTTAGGGGTTTTAAGTGGAATTTTGATTGTTGTGATAAAATTAAGTATATTGTAATGGAAATGCTTTACAAAATAATCCTTTCTTGGAGACAAACTTTCAGCAGCAAATAACAATTTTTAGAAACACAATGGCTTATTATGGAGGTCTGAAAATGAGTCTTTTCTATCCTCATTTTGCAGCTATGGAAGCTGAGGCTGGAGGAGTTTACTTGATCAGTCATGTCACTTCCAGTATCGAGCCTGCAGTAGATAGGGCCATCACAAGCAGTTTTTCTCTTGAGTATAAGACTGACAGCAGGTGAAATGACAAGTTGTGTGACACAGGTTATTATATACATGTGCAGAACTCATGGTAGGGTCTGATGCAGGTGTGAAAACTTACTTCAGTGTGGGTGTCTGGACCTAGAATTTAACACAAGACTCTTTCTGACTTCTTCTGTGAAGAAAGATACTTAGGGGCCATTTAATTAGCTTTTGCAGCCTACGAAGAATTGCACATGACTTGGTCATCACTCCGATGGTCTGTGCCATCTGTTGTGGACGGGCATACGCTAGGAGAGAGTTTGGTTTCCTTCAGTTCTGCAGGACTTACTTAGCGTGTTGCCTTTAATCTTGCAGCACCCACAGATCCAGAAGAAATCTCAGTATATCAAGTACCTCTGCTGTGATGATCTGAGGACCCTGCATCAGTGGGTCAATGGCATTCGCATCGCAAAGGTAGGTTTTCTGTTGCCTTGAAGCCAGACAGACTCATATGGCATTAAATCTCTGAGAAGCGATTAAAAGATAAATCACGGTGCTTCACAGTGAGAGAGAAATAAATAAATCCAAAAAGTCATTTTGATGTTCAAAAGATATGTCCTTTTTCCTTGGTGATATGATAAAGTTAATGTCATCTGAAGTAAGTGCTGATGTGAAGGGGGAAAAAAGCTTAAGTATCATGAACGTGATGCTTTGGCTTTATAAAATGCATTATATGACTCTTCACAAGAAGTTTGGTATAAGCAAAAAAATTTTTCTCCTAATTAAATTGCTTTGGTGATGTAGTGAGTTCTGTGATGGGCTGCTGGCTGAAAGTTCAGCAGTTTGAGCCCACCAAAGGGGAGAGAGAAGACTGTTTCTGTGAAGATTCTGGCCTCCCAAATCCAGTGAAGCCATGTTCTGTCCTCTAGGAAGTCTGTGAGTCAGAAGCAATTTGATGGCTGGGGGTTTGGTTTGGAAGGAGCATGGACCAACCAGATTTGGGGCTCAATTCTGAATCATTCAAGGAAGCAGGCTGTGGATCAAGAACCTGGAGTGGAGATGGGGAGTAAACAATAAGTTAGTGCTATTAAAAGGATTTTTTAAAGTGTTGTGGGCCTTAGTTTTTATATAGGCTGTGGATTCATAAATAGAAATCGTCTCTCCCCCCCCCCCACGTCTTTCCATATGATGTTCAGTAAAGGTTAGCTGTTGTCATTTACTGCCTATTTAGTATGGGAAGCAGCTCTACATGAACTATCAAGAAGCCGTGAAGAGGGCAGAATCCACGTATGATTGGACTTCCTTATCCAGCTCCAGCATTAAATCAGGATCCAGTTCTTCCAGCATCCCAGGTATGAGATGCCTCAAAAGCACTATTTGACTCCCGGTATAAGGCTTCTGGTGGCACAGGGGCTCTGCATTGAGTGCTAACCTCAAGCTCAGCAGTTGAAACCACCAGCTTCTCCGACGGAGGAAGGCGAGGCTTTCTACTCTTCTAAAGAGTCGCGGTCAGTCCTGGAGCCCCTGGTGCAGCTCTCCCTGTCCTCCAGGGTTGCCGTCACTCAGGATCCACAGCAGAGCCGCTGCTGCTAGTACTAACCTTGGAGAGACTGTGAGAGTAGACCTGGTCATTTCCATTTTGTTTTTAAAAATTAGAGCCATACCAGATTTCTGAATTATAATCAGTGGATGCTTTTAAAAATAAAATTTTAGGTGGGAGGCTTAGCTTTTGAGTTAGTCAAAAAGTATATTTGCGGGCTGAGCCCCGGTGGCGTAGTGGTTGTGCGCGGGACTGCGGCCCACTGGGATGGGGGTTCGGTTCCAGCAGTGGGGCTGGGCTTCCTGCTCCCACCACCAGAGAGCAGTGATGCCCCCCAAAAAACAAAACAAAAAGTATATTTGCAATGGAATACCAGCATATAGACTCCTGAAGCAGGTCATTCTAAACTTGCGTAGCTCAAGAACTAGTGTTGGTGCTGGTGTTTAAGTTGGGTAGAAAATTACGTGGAGGCCTAACCTGCTTTCCTCCCCCACAGCCTTCCCAGAATCTCTATGAAGGGTGAGAATAGCTGGAATACTGCGTTGCAGTCCAGGAAGCTGTTTAAGTTCTCAAACTTGAGCTCAAGATCTTACTCAAAGGATATTGGCGTAGCTTTATCTACCGTAATTTCAGCTTGAGAGCTACCATTTCTGTGTGGTCATCTTTGCTGGCTGGACTGAAAACTGCAATCTCATAGTACCTCTCACAAGGCATCGAGTCGATGTTTCCACCTGGCTATCCTATGGATCTTTCCATTTTCTTTCACTGAGCCAGGCAGTTGAAACCGCCCAATAGTCTCACAGCCATTCCCACTGGCCCTCAATTCCCAGGAAGAGCTTCCTGTCTCTCCTGGAGGCAGACTGCAAGGACGCTGTGGGCCTGTGGTGCCAAAGCCTGCAGCCCTAGAAAGTAAGCTCACACCTCACTCTGACGTCAAGTTCTGTTCTAAGCATTGTTCCTAGATAGATCTAAAGTTATCAATTACACTCTGGGATGGCCTGAAACAGGGGCATTAAATATGACTCCTAATGTAATGAAGAAGTGATCAGGTGGGGGCGGGGGTGGTAGTGGTGGAATTCACTCCATTGATAGCTTATTGATTCTCTTATTTATTGAGAGTTGTGTTTGTGTGTGTGTGTGTGTGTATGCAAGAGATACCAATGTTATTATAAATACCTTACTATAATTAATAATCTTCTGGTTAACTATTTTTTACAAGGCCCCAGCTTTTCTATTATTAACCCTAACATACAGAAGTGGGTTGAATAAAATTTACTTGTTGCTGTTCTCCATAGTATTTGGCTTTGTGTGAGAGGGACTCTCAGTAATACACGTATTCATGCTGTTGAACTACTGACCCAGTCAATCCTGCCCTTTCAAAACTGTCCTCAACAGAGTCTCAATCAAATCACTCTAACCAGTCGGACAGTGGCGTTTCGGACACGCAGCCTGTGGGACATGTCCGGTCCCAGAGCATCGTGAGCTCCATGTTCTCCGAAGCCTGGAAGCGAGGCACTCAGCTTGAGGAGTCCGGCAAGGTCAGGCCCTTGTTTTAACGTAGGCAGAATTACTTGTGCTTGTCCAACACTGTGACTTGGTGAGCTTTCAGTCCTTCCATAGGAATTCTTTCTTGCTGGTTCCCAGCTTCTTTCTTGGATCATGAGAAATGATCAGCTCTAATGACTTAAAAATCTCCATCCACTCCACAAAAAAAGAGGCAGTTTGGGTAACTACCTATGGCTCAAATTTTTAAGAAACTTTCTCCTTCTACACACACACTTTTAATCCGTTTGGGTGAAGTAGTATTATTTGGTGCTAATGCCCTAAAGATGTTTTATACAGACAAGTTGCTTATGATTGGTTAACCATCCTGAGTTTACTCAGACTCCCTTCCTGTCTTTTCTGCACTTTGCCTTTATGAAGTGCACTTTTCTGCACTTCTGCACTTTGTTCCTTTATGTACTGACCGGTTTTCTCTGAGTTTAGATTCTGTGGAAGACGAAACCAAAATTAGCCTTAGAAGGACAGGCACCAAAGCCCTACATACTGGGTTGTATGACTTATAATCCTGAAGGACAAGCTTCATTGCTATGAAACATAAGTAGACAGCCTCTTCATTATTTTGAAAGTCACCCTCATAGGCCTTTAGCACCCAATCCTGTCTGCAGCGAGCCCTGCCCTCTCCAGGAGCCCTCTCTTGCCCCACAGCCATGCCCACCCTGCAGGCTCAGCCCTTTGTATTTCACCAATGACCCTTTGGGCCCAAATCACTTCACAAGTTCCTTCAACAACGAGAATTATTGGAATTAAGGGACTATTCTCCTTCTAGTTAGTCCTTAATTCGTGGGTGTGATTGAGTACCTGGCCTTGGCAGGTGGGACCAGTTGGAGAATTGCTTCTAGCGACCTGCATTCCTGCAAGCTCGGGCATTTGGTGGCTGTTCCTTCTCAGAACCTCAGGTTTTCTCTCCCTGCCCAAAGGCGCCAGTCAGGACAGAGGAGCCCCCTTGGGGCAATGCTCTCTGTGAACCAGCCCCTGAGCAGTTGCCTTGCGCAATCCAGATGTCTGAGAGAAGAGGTTCCATGCCTTCCCGGCTGACGGTGTCCGTCTTAGATAGTGGGGGACCTGGGGGACCTCGTGTGCGAGGGAGGGCTGGGGGAGGCCCCAGAGAACGGAAGCTCAGGAGTTAGAAGTGCGCCTGTCGCTGCCCGGGTTCAAGAAGTGTGCCCCAGCCACACAGCAACGGCAGTTTGTGAGTCTTGACCCCTCTGTGTTTCTTCTCCTGTTACCTCAGTCTCCGGTGCCAAGTGTGAAGGCCAGCACAGCTAAGGTCCGCACCCCTGAAGCAGCCAAGACAGGGTCAAGTTAAGGTCAGGGTCTGTCCTGGAAACATTAACCTGGGTGCCTCCCCTACCAAACCTTACAGACTAATGCTTTTACTCAGCGTGTCATTTTAGAAACCACGTCTGTGATCCGTTGGGACACGAGTACCCTTGGGTCTACTAACCTCGGAGTTCTGGGTGCTAATTAGATGTCTGTCATGATGGGGGAGACAGGTGGTTTTCCTGGAGTCTCCAAGAGCAGACACCCACCCCCCACTCCCCCCCACCCCCCATCATAC